>UELV01166868.1:0-11071 GCA_900490015.1 Megastigmus stigmatizans | reverse complement strand
CTTTTAGAGAGAGTAGTTTAATTTGAGGTTATTCATTTCAATATGAGTAAAAAGAAAAATTTACCTTATAAAAGTATGATTAATATTAATAGAAGTGCTCAAAGTGGCAGTAGGAATAAAAAACAAAAAGTGCATAGGCGTTTTCAGTATACGGTAGAAAGTTTGAAAGAGGTTATTCAAGTAGTAAAAACTAAGGTTATGAATGTATATGATATATGATATATGCTATATGATATATGTTATAACGTCAGAAGCATATAGAACAGATCAAAAATAGAAAAAATTAGATTAGAAGAAGAAAAACAACGTAGAAAAGAATTCAATGAATTTAAAAGTCAGATAAAAAAATCAAACAGGAAAAAGATGAAGAAAGGAAAAAAGTATTGCAAGCTAAGAAACTTTTTACAAACTTTTCTAAAACGTTTCCTGAGACACCAAAAGCGGACATTTCAAGGTTTCTGCAACGTTTCTGAAATATTCCTTTCACTTTCAGAGAATCGTTTCTAAGTTTCCAAAGAAACGTTCTAGAAACGTTTCTCCAACGTTTCGTGCTATGTAGGAAAGTTCAAGAGCTTTTAAAGAGAAAGGCAGAAGAGTTAAATTTAGCAAATGTTAATGCGATACTGTCAGCAAAAGAAAAAGAGTATTAAATAATATAACAAATAGTAATGAAGTAAGAGCTGGAGTATCTAAAAGTTATGATGTTGAAAACTAATAATAATATTATTTAATTATCAAATTATTTATTCAATTACTTATTTATTTATAAGGTTATTAAATAATTGTTCAACCACCTAAAAAATGGTATAAAAAATAAAGTTTTCATTAACTGTTAAACTGTATGTATTGAAATTGTATGTCATGTTATTTAAAAGTGTTCTAATCAAATAAAAAATGTAATCAAAATTAAAAATAATATGTGTTCTATTCTCATTTATACTGTAAATATATTTATTTAATTAATTTAAAAGCATCTATAAATGTATTGTTTTAAAAAATTATTTATTTGTTTCTAACACACAGTCGGTCATTCACTGGCATTTGTCTGGTCATTTACTGGACAGAGATGGTCATTCACTGGACTTTTACATCTTTTTTACTTTTTCTTAATTTAAAAAATATTTCTCTAAAGAAGTACTTCTTAAATAACGTTAATTCAAAGAAAATATAATTGTAAAGTGAATTAAAAATTAATTTCGATATTTCATGCTAGTAAAATATATTTGTAGCTTAAAAGTTCAATGAAAATGATAGTTCGGTCATTCACTGGTCTGTTTACCCTACTTAAAAATGTACAGATGCTTATTTGAGAGGCCCGAGGAGTAACCATAGAGCTGAATTAAGGCGACTTCTCAACACTTCCCAATGCACCGATAGAATTGAATAGGTTCCCGGATGTTTGCAGGGCATGTTGATATGTCATTTAGTATTGTTAATATTGATTAGATAATGTAAAATTGAGCTTAAAAAATTGCTAGAGTGCGCATTAAACAAGAATAATTGTTGTATCAAGATTAGCGATAATTTTTTAATTATTGTAACAGTTAACAAGTACGATGAGTAATATCATTATTTACCAAAACAATATTTTCATCTTTTTTTATTTCCAGATGAAAATATTCAGTGGTATAGTAACTGATTAGCATTTGAGTGTAACGACTAGTCACATCAATAATATTCAATTACAATAGTGAATATGCTTATTAATTTCAAATTACTATTCTGACATAAGCTTGCAGTATACAACTCCTGCAACTTGGCTGCATATGAACTAACTATAGATGTATAAGCTTACTATTATATATAATGAGCACCTACAAAATGATGATTTCTATGTGAAGCTGTTGCCACCAATTGTAACAATTTACGTGTATCACGGATTTATAAGATAACTTAGTGCAGATGTAAAAACGGTTTTCTCGCAGTACTAATTAGCATATGGTTTCGATCTATCTTGTTGAAGACAAATTTCATGTTACCATATTGGAATATGATTTGTGTTAAATAACTATTTGAAACTCTTGCAAAACATTAAATGGTGAATTTTAAACGCTTACGATAATCATTTTGAACGTAATCCACTATATACAGCTTACGTAAGGGATAAGAGTGTTTTTCTACTTCAAAGCATTAGAATTTCGTGCGCATTTGATATATTATATATTTTTATAGCTTCAAGAACTTCATTCAATTTGTCAGGTTCTCGATAATGCAAGAAACTTGTATGAAAAAAGGCGAAAGGTATAATAAAACGTTTTACTCATTTTTAAGCTGCATCGTAAAAATAAAAATACATCACTACCCATAAAAAGCAAAGTGAACGTTTTATAAAAGTTGCTTCTTGTCAACAACAATTGTGAAGCACTTGATTTAAAAGCTGACTATACAGTTTCGTCCAGCGAAAGATACTTAAATACATGAAAGAAAAGAAAATTGCATTAATTCGTATACGAACCTTGACCAAAAATTCGCATCAATGCTAAGTCTTAAATCCTATCAAAATCATAATTATTCTTTACCTTCATATTGTCTGGTACAATAAAATTAGCACACAAGACCTATTTGGGTCTGGATAAAGCAGTGCAACGATAAAAATACGCGATTGTGTGACTTGTACATAACACGGTATATTGTCTGTGTGCCCTTATACACGAGCGGCCAACATATTTGCGACGCATTTTTCTACGTCGAAAACACCGTGAGGAGTGGGTATATATAACACGCGAGGCCCCTTCGTCGTACACGTATATATGTGCTATACGCCCGATTACGTCCTCTCCTCTCCTCTCGACTCTCGTGGCTTGTATACATATACACAACTACACGTATCCTAAGAAGAAAGGCGGCTCACGGGCTCACTCGCGGCTCTCGCTTTCCTGCACTACACACGCTTAATGATCGTCGCTTCACCACACACTTACACATACACACGTGTACAATGGGTCTCACATTCATATAATACACTTCTTCTTCGTCTTCTTCTCTTCTCCTTTCCCTTTCCTTCGACTTTCCTTTTTCTTTCCTTTGTTATGCTTTTCTCTCTCTTTCGTTCTTTCTCTGTGTATTAGCTGCTTCATGGGTAGCTCTCTTACTCGTACAAAACTCCCGCCCCGGGGGCGACGTCGAATTTTTTTCATTCATTTTGCTTTTTTTTATACCCTGTTTGAATGGACAGAGCAAAAAGAAATGCGAATAAAGATTTTTCTCCCGATCGACGCTGCTCGTGTGTGCGCGTGTGCGTGCGATTGTACACGAATGTGTGTCGGGTCTAGTCATTGAGGAATAATTTGGGTTTAAGATTAGCGCTACTGCGAGTCTCGGTTGTGGCGTATTATATTATCGCAGATACGCGGAGAGCGAATTGCGAAGTCGGCCTTGGATTTATTGGGTTATTAGTGGCCGCGAGTCCTTTTCGCGTTGATAGACTTAGTCATTGTTTTCGTATTGTATAGGCGAGAGCTGAAAGGACGACTCTTTTTTTACTCCGGATGTTTGATTGGAGTATTAATCTAGACTTTTATTTAGTGCATGGGATTGTTAGGTTCTAATAAATCACTTTCGATTGTTAGAATGGGAGCGAGTTTAAAGAAAATGAAAATGTGCAATTAATCATTGGTTTGCCTCTGAGAAATTCGTTTAAATGAATATAAACGATGAATAGTTCATGCATTTAATTACTTTGGTAAGAAGCGATTAGATTTCTTTATTCGATTCGAGGCATCTATACTGTGCGCTATATAAGATTCCACCAATAAAATTCGCTCATCAAGTCGGGACCATTTTACAAAAAATAAACACCGTGAAAACAATTTGTTAAATGCTTTTGGTCTCGTCCACCATCAACCAGCAGTTTAGATATACATATACGTTTAATTTCGTTACAGCTATTTAAGCGATTCATAATTACCTACTTATACGCATTTCTACCACGTTATATTTCCACGTAATCCATTAACTGTAAACAAGTGCAGGAATGCAATATCTGTTCTTTCTCCCGTTGTTCCGAAATAATAAATTTACGTTCTATCTCATTCGAAACCTCCATTCGGTAACTATTTTTTTAATTAACAAAAAAAAACAGAGAAAAGCACATAAAGAGAGATTCAATTGAATAGAAACAGAAAAGGGCCGATATCTGTAGACGAAACCCCAGAGAAGTACACACCAAGCGGAAAAGTTCTTTGATAGCTAATGGCGCTCGACAGCGATTTTCTTACTCTCCCTTTCTCTCTCACGTTTGCGCACTCGATGAATGGGGGAGAGCGCGTACATGTGCCCATCATTGAATATAAACCGTGTGTTGTTCTGGATACTATACAGTTGCCGGCTCAGACTTTCTTAGAACCGCGTGGAAAATCGACAACTTCAAACAGTCTCAAACATTTCTAATAAGCAGCCGTGTAGTATTTACTCTTTTTTTGTTTGCTGTTTCTCATCTGTTTTTTTTTTACTTTGTGCACACGGCTTTGTAATCCCTTGACGATAGAGTTTTCCAGAGTTGTGCATATATACACGCTGATGGACCGGGTGCGCTATACTTAATGGGTATTACGGAATTTAATGAAACCTCGAAACTTGGAGTAGTGCGTTATATACCGTGTGAACGAGGCAAGAGATTCAATTATACCTAAAGGCGATTAATTATACGCTGATCAGCTTATAGCGGAGTATTAAGAGTGTTGAAAACTCGTCCGATCGTAATGTTCGAGCTTGAATCCACTGTTCTCTAATTCTTTTTCAGCTTTTCATTCAATCGGAGTAATAAATCATTTTAATTGTGAAACTAATGTATGTAAAATGAATAGATTCATTTTTTCTTTACATCTACTTACCTATATTCATGTGATAGAGATATTTCAAAAAAAGACGTTTGATATTTAATTTTCTGATGGATTCAAGTTCTTCAATTATGCATTATACCTTCCAAGTTATGCAAAAGCCGTAGCTATTATACTTATTGAAAAGTAAAACAAATGCGGTTGCGTGTGTATTTATAAGAATGTGATATTCAGCTAAATTGAACATCGTTAATTTATTGTCGATATGGTTAACAAATAATTAGTCAAGTACCGATATTGTTTATACATATATTACCATGTGCAATGATTACATCCAAGCAAGTAACCTAAGGCCAAGAGCCAAGACCAATCGTATATATCTTTTTGTTCACGATTGTTTGCATATACTAAATCCTGTCATTCATATTCTTAGTTTGGTAAAATTCCCCATCTGCACTTTCCATTTATTTATCAAAACAAACATACCTACACATCGGTATGAATTCAAAATGGCCTCTTTTACCTTCATCGACAAATCACAAAGATCGCTATAACACAGACAACACTCCAAAAAAAACTGTATACACGCACTCTACGTGACTATCGTCTCGTCGCATTCGTATATCGGAGCTCCTCGGACCTCGACCCGCACACTGCACAGCCGTACGCGCGTCACGCGTGTATGTGTGTTTTTCGAGTGTGTGTAGACTGTAGAGAATGCCTTGGCCGGTTGGCCCTTGTCGCCTTGTGGTTGTGTTGTCAGTGTATTATATTGGTCGTCACAGGTTGTGTGCCACTGCTGCTGCTGCTGCTGCCACTGTGGCTGCTCGCTCTAACGTAAACACGAGCCTCGTTTCAATAATAAACATCATCCGTCCTCGTCTCTCTGGCTACCCCCCACTCCGCCTCCTCGCTCGGTCTCTTTCTACTTCTCGCTTTTTTTAAACGTGCCGCGGATACCTTTAACGCTCTTTTTCGATCGACCTCTTGGCCAACCCATTTATGTCGATTCTGTTGTGCGAGTTTTTCAAGGCTTGTTTTTTTCGAGGATTTAAATGGTAATCGAGTAAATTTAAGTTTTATGTTGTTTACGTGGGCTATGTATTATGTTTTTATCTTCAATGAGTTTTGATAATAGAAATACCGTCATTGAAGCCTCATTGAAGTACACATAAAAATCCATTTTTGTGTATTTGCATTCTCAGATATTTTGGGGATGCTTTTAAATTGAAATATTTTATTTATTTCTAAAAACATCCTTTGGCAACGGTGAAATTGACTTCAAAGAAAAACATCGAAGGAAGATGAATAAAACATAATATATGAGGATGAGTGAGATTAGTTGGCAGACTCATACTATTTGAATTGCTTTTTGATCATGCGCTACTGAAAATAACGTTTTAATTCGGTATGAAGTCTCTAATTATATATTTTCAACTATTCCTTTCATTATCAGCGTCGAGGGTAATATAGACATAAATTCAACTCAAAACTCAACACGTGTTCCACTCCCTCTATCATTGAAAAG
Source organism: Megastigmus stigmatizans (assembly GCA_900490015.1). Classification (NCBI taxonomy): domain Eukaryota; kingdom Metazoa; phylum Arthropoda; class Insecta; order Hymenoptera; family Megastigmidae; genus Megastigmus; species Megastigmus stigmatizans. Next base: position 4,765 of record UELV01166868.1, on the reverse strand, counting down.
ACCATAAAATACATATAATTTATAAAAAGAAAATGAATTTGTGAAACTAAACGTAAAACTAAAATATGTCAATAAAAAAGTGCTCGAAAAAGTGTATATAGTACAGCATAACCAGATAAAAGTCTTGTCGAGCATGATTGCACCAATTGTTTGTCAAACATTTGAAAACTAAAAAATAATAGATTACGCTACTCGGGAGGTAAATTGGCCAGCCCAGACCTCGATGTTTGCCACCCCCGCCTTCGGCTCGGGTGTCAATTTACATGAGTTCTGGACTTTCCAAGTTTTTTCCTCCCTAGTGGCATGATCTATACTATTTTCATTTTAAAAGTTTTATGCATCGTGAATAATAGAATTCCACATAATTATACTGCCGATGTATTATCTTTGGAATTTCCTCACGTAAGTAATACTACTATATTTCGCAATTTTAAAAACATAGTAGATAATTATTAATTATATAAAATCTATTTTAATTTATTAACATCTTATTAAAGTATTATCTTACTACTATGGACTTTTTCTTCGATTTGCTGAGGAAAAGCTCAAGATCGCCATTAAAGTCAGTTTTTTCAATCAGCTTGAAAGGTAGGGCACGACTAATTTTAAGGCTGAATCGATCTTAATTAGATTGGTGACACTGCATTCATTACTTTCTATTACTGTTTTAATTGTTCTCAAACTAGGAATGTAATTTTTCACCAAGCTATATACATTCGAGATTAAACTATTCTCTTTGCAAGAAAGTGGGTAAATCGAGACGATAAACGCATTATTAAAGCCGACTATTCCATAGACAAGCAGTAAAGTAGTTTATTTTTCTACGCCACTCTATTTCTCTTTGAATTTTTATTCGTGTTCCCTCTGTTTTCTATTTTTGTCCTTGTCCTCTCATTCGTTCTCTCTCTCTTTGTTTTATTTTTTTTTCTATACCCGTCCACTTGTTTTCGATGCGGACCGTGGATTTAATTGTACATTGAGCATCGGATCAGTCGATTCGCAATGCATGCATGGGATGTGAAATTCTCGTCGTTCATATTAAGAGCTGATTGAGCAATTTAAAGCTCGATTTAAAGGTTTTATAGTTCATGAAAACCGTGGTAAAAGGTAGAAAATTAATCAATGTTTGTTGAGTTTGCACAAACACGAGCAGATTTATTTACTATAATCATTTACGGTCGTAATGGGTAATAAAAATGAATTCATTTTATTTGATGCAAGAATGATACGCAATAATTGGCAGAAAAGTGACCATTTTCAGGATTAGATAAAAACACAAGTTGTGCCATACCTAGTAGAAATGTTAGTATTATGTGCCAAGGCTTGCCAAAGATATGTCATAACATATCGAAACAGTGGGGTCAAAAATATTTGGCACATTTTTGGAATGTTTTAGCATATTTTTTGTGACTTTTGGCACAGTTCTGCACAAACTCGTAATTGTGCATTTTAAATATACATTGGAAGAAACCTATGCGACTTCATTCATATATAAGCGCGTAATAGGATTGTATTAATAATTATGTTTGAGATAAGGAGATTTAGGCTATGAAATTGTGATGTTTACACATTGATTTTTATTCAATAGATTCAATAGACCATATTGTAAATATCTAACTGATATAAACTAAATCAAATTTCATAGATAGTCTGATTTCTATTGCAGAATACACTCTAGTATACAAATGTGTACAAAATAGCTGTATTTAAAAGCAAAACTATGTTGTCTTGTGATTTTTTATCTTGTATATTATTTTACACTTAGACGCTTTCTCATGTCTAGTTTGCACAATCAATTTGACGCTTGATAAATGACCCGTAAAATGCGATAGATCAATTTATGATAGAGTGGCTAACACCTACGAGTTTATGGCGGTAAATAAACTTCGTCAAGTTTTCATTACATCGAACATTCGACCCTCCCTACATAAAGTTTCTTCTGCCATCTTTAATTACTAATCGATTTTCCAGCATAGTCTCGTTGTTATTGTGAAATTCCCTTTTGATACCCGAGATTCTGGCTTCATGGAACTTTTAATTATAAGTTTAATTACAATGACGATGTCGAAAAGTTCATCTGCTTGAAAGACACAAGGATTATTATTATAAAGTTTTCGTTGCGATATTTCACGGCATCTGAACATTAGTATATTTATGGAATAGCTATAGACAGCTGATGTTCATATTGAATGATCGGGCAGACGAAAAGTGAATTACAAGCTTAATAAGTCAGAAATCCTTTAACTTCTCATTTAATTTTTATTTTATACTTACAAATAAAGCTTCCCAAGTTAAGATATATATGTATTTATTTTGCCCATTTACTTTAGAACTTTTTTATTGTTGAAATGAACAGTGATTTAACTCAAACAATTTAATTCAAATCTATAAATTAAATTGAACTATAGACAATATGTAGCAACTAAAATTATATTAAATTCATCGACTGTTTAATCACCGACTGTTCATGAAGAATGACCGAAAGCCATGCCATTAAGAAAGCTATTTAAGGCTTTGCCGATCAAATGACAAGCATATTGCCAAGCCATCAATTATTGACATTCGGCAATCTGAAAACAATTCGAGAACTCGATCGCTCCTTTGTCGTTCATAAGCCATTTCGAAGTAAGCGCTTCCCCATATATATATATATATACATCTATACATACAGGCAGGTTAGGCAGAACCATCATTTATATATATATATACAAAGTTTCCGAGCTGCAGTTCCTATACATGTTTATGTACGTAGTATAAGTTAAATGCACGGGTATAGAATCGCGTCAACTTTATGTATATGAACGTACAAAACAGGCGCATCACATAATTCTGGGTATGTGTGTCTCTTTCTCTCCAAGCATATAACTTTGCGCTCCTGTTGAGTCATTATTGTTGGATGCATTATATATTCGCTGCAAGAGCATCAGCAGCAGCAGTAGCGGTACAGCTCGGGCGGATGATCGTATTAAACGCTCTTTCTCCTTCCTCCCTTCCTCTTTGTCTCTATATAGTATCGAATAAGTTGTATACATACATATATACACGTACAATAATGCAAAACAAAATAAATCTTTATCCATGTATTTTTCTCTCCGACGCACGCAGCTGATTTTTAATGTATTTTAATGTTTATTCATCACTTTTATTACTGATATTTTGAGCGTAGCAGCCTTTAACGTGCACATGAAATATGATAAAAATCGAAGCTGGAAATAAAAAAAGTGCGCTCATGAAAAAGTCTGTATTTTTAAAAAATAACTCTTTCGCTTTTTGCAAAAGTTTAAAAGTTGTGGTTAAAAGTCTTATTTACAACGTAATGTAACCTTTTTAATTTTCTTTTCGTACATAAAATTAAAGTCATTAAAATACAACATTTTTATTTTACAACATTTTACTCAGATACTAAAGGACGATACTAATCCAGGACCATAATATACCTGCTTATTTTATAAAACGATGCTGGTCGGTCTTAAAAAAGCCAACGTTGAGACTTTCAGTAGTACGTTATCATCGAGTTATTTTCCTAAAGTTTGGAAATTCTTCTATGTTTATTAAATTTAAAAAGGAGATAAACATGATATTATTAACTATCAATGCATATCAAAGATTTTTTTATGCGTTTATTACACAGGAATTGCTATTTTTTTTACGCCGAATCTTGTTTACAACAACATGGATTTGTAAAGGGTCGACCCACGTTCACTAATCTTCTAGTTTTTAATGACTTTTTATTCGAACTACTTTAGAACTCATCTCAAGATGATGCTATATTTACCGATTTTTCTAAAGCATTTGATATAGAGCCATATATGTATCTAAATTTTTGAATTTTGGGGTGCGTGGAAACCTTATTTCATCTAACTTATCTAATAAAATTCAGGCAGTTAGAATCAGTAATTGTATTTTTCATAAACCGTGCCAGTAACATCTGAAGTATTTGAGGGTTCTCTAATGAGTCCATTATTTTTTTGTGCATATATAAATGACCTCGTTACTAGGATTAGTTTTTCTTCTAGGATTCATACTTTCATGTGCCGACGATTTATGATAAACTCATAAATAATTCTTTCTCATACGATATTTTGCGGCATCTTTTTTGTACAAGACAATTAGTGTTCAATTTGTGTAGACATAAGCCATTGTGCGAAGAAACGGTTCGGTCAAATTTTGGTTTTTATTCTATGATAAGCAGGATAAAGAGATTTTGGAATCTTCTTCTTTCCAGAATTAAAGTTATTACTGTAGTTTCGATTTTGAAACGGTTTTGCGATTTTTGGTTACAATTTATTGATTTAGATTTTTATATTTAATGTTAATTTTAGTATTGATAATAATTGTTAGTATTTTGTATTTTTTTCTATTTTCTATAAAGGGCTTCCAACCCGTTTATCGTATTTAAATAAATAAATAAATAAATAAATAAATAAATAGATAGATACCAGTTTTTAACTTTATGGTACACTATAATCATTTTTGAAACACTACTTCTGGATATACAACCTTTATCCACACAGAGAAAAAAAGATGTCTTGCATTAAATAACATTCATTTAATGTTAATGAATGTGGATTTGAATATGGCGAATTGAATATTCATTTAATGTTAATGAATATTTCATTTGAACGGGTGACTTATATTAAATTCGCCGCGTCTTAATAGTTAAGAACTGATTCACCAATATTAAATGACACAATCAATTAACGCCAAAAATTGTGTATTTGAATTCATTCATTCCGTAAGTTCGACATTGTGATATATATATATA
>UELV01166866.1:0-15290 GCA_900490015.1 Megastigmus stigmatizans | reverse complement strand
AATGACATAATGTTTACATCATTTCTGATGTCGTAACAGAGCGTTTTTTTCGAAATTCAAACAAAAAAATCAAAGTTATCTACCTGCATCATCCACGCATATATATAGATATACATGGTAATGCAAATCAAGATGGCGTCTCCCATACACGTAGGTAAGAGTAGAAAACTTTTCTTTTTTTCGTTGTATTTCGAAAAAAACGCTCTGTTACGATCTCAGAAATGATGTAAACATTATGTCATTGCAGTTTCATAAAATTCCATGCAGGATTCTCGGAGATTTTTTCCTCGAAAATTTCGAGGAAAAGAATCAGCAATTTCTGTAAAAAAATTACTTTTTTCATTTTTTTTTACATAATTTTTTTTACATATATAAAATTAATTTTAATATAAAACCTATACGATCTTTTTAAAGAAGGCTTGAAATAAAAGTGGATTTTTTTCTGGCCTGGCTTTCTATTCTGCTAATTTTTACAGCGGTTCAAAGACGCTGGGGTCGTTTCCACCCAGTGTGACTTTTACGTAAGTTTTGACCGAATAGGGTTAATTATTGCAATAATATCCTCTATAATATAGATTGTTATATTGGGATTGAACATGGGTGGTATGGTGGGGGGAGCGTGTCCAACATGGCTGACGCTGGTGTACACTTTAACATTGAGCACATAGGAAAATTTTAGTAATTTTGAATTGCTGATTATTTTTGAGTGTAAAATGTCTAGTACCGCGGCAAATCCTAAACGTATTCGCATTAGGACGTGTTCAGTGCTGAATTGCACTAGTAACAGTCTCGACAAAACGAATATTTCTTATCTAATCTCACCACTGATATCATGGGGCTTTTCTTTTGGTTTGCGAGTTTGTATACATTGCGATCGAATTGTGAGGTTACTTGCACTATTATTGATTTTTCCAGCATAATCATAAATATTTTGTATTTCTATTATCATTTTGGATTAGATAACGCAAAATCTCCTATCTACTCAATGTTAAAGTGTACACTAGCGTCAGCCATGTTGGACTCGCTCCCCCCACCATACCACCCATGTTCAATCCCAATACGACTATTATATATATTACTCAAATGAATAATTTGAAGACATTATATAATATGATGCAGGTACGACCAAGCCACGATAGGAAAGGAATGATAAAAAATAACTTTTAGTAATTTATATATAATTATAATAGTAGATGTGCAGACATTTAAAATCATATGAATAAGAATATACTCAATGAACAGATTTTAAATTTTAACTCGTACCAAATATACATATTAAATAAAATAAAATAATGATATAGATTTAGAATACTGGTAATTTATTTTCTAAAGCTAATTTGGATAATACAATATATAAATATTATGAGGCAATGTGCCGCGCGAGCCCACGCGAGAATAGTACAGTAACAGTTAAGGGGAAGCCGTACTAAGAAATGCGACCTACCTTACCGGTATTCTAATTATTCAAACCGAACGCCTCATGCGGGTTAGCCCTCCTCCTAGCCTCGTAGCTCTTCTCTTAGCTTTCTGCGCACGCGCACCATGCCCTACTATCTCCTGTGCAGAATCCAATTGCGATTCCTATTTCTCAAATAAAAATGTTGTTGTGGGTTCAATCGTATTTTTTAATGTTTCAGAATATTCTATTTAGTAATACGGCTGTGCTTGTGGTGTGTTTCTTAAAGATATGCATATAAATTGTTACGATATAAACAAAATGTCACCTATCCTTACAATTTCACTAGTAGCCGTGAGAATGTTTTTTTATTTTATTGTAGAATTTCGATACACGAAGACCACAGACGCACAAAATATATTTCATTTCCTATCATTTCCCAAATTATGAAGTGGTTATGATAATCACTTCAAACATAAATTGAATAATTAGAATACCGGTAAGGTAGGTCGCATTTCTTAGTACGGCTTCCCCTTAACACGTAAACAGATACACTCGCGACGAGTCGACTATAATTATGGCTGTACAATAATCACTTTTACAAATCACTTTTTTAACAATAATCATTGTTATTTCACTTTCAATTAAAGTTTAATTATCTTATAATTTTGCTGAAGGCTATGTTACTCTATTTAAGTGAAAATAAGTCCAAATTCAAAGTGACACCGAGTGGCACTGCTCGATTACCGTAATTCTATTAAACCAATAAATAATTACAAATAATTAATTCTGGCATAGTAACTTTGTTGCTTTTAGTTTATTTGAAATTATCAATCCATAAAAATATTTTTTTCTTACTACTTTTTTCGTGTTTTTATTACTTATTTTAAATTTCCCTCTCTGGCGGTATCACTTTTGGCACCACTGAGCTTGGAGTCAAGCCAGTTTTGTTAAGTATAACAAAATTTAAATATCTAATAAAGTAGCCTTGTAAAGTATTATAAATTAAGATACTCGAGAAAGATAGTCAAATTTGCAAAATTTAAATGTTGCCTCAGGAAGTGAGCGCCCTCTTATGCCTTATGCTTGTATGATAATATATATTATTTCCTTTCCTGAAAGTCTCTCGGCTCTCTCTCTCGCTCTCTAATGCATTCTCTGTTTGACCATCTCTGTCTTACACATTGTCACTGTGCTGGCTAGGTATATTTGAATAAGCGATATTGGGATTGAACATGGGTGGTACGGTGGGGGGAGCATGTCCAACATGGCTGACGCTGGTATATATATAATAGTAGTATACCTATCTATTATAGGTACCGGGTACGGGGTACGGCTTTCGTAACACCGCGCATCGTCGCACAACGCATGCGCTGATGTGCACATAAAAAAAGAAAAGGAAACCGGGCAAACTGCAACAGATACAATCGTACAAGCTATGAGCGTAAGAGACAGAATAGTACCGAATCATCAGCCACTGGACGCGTAGCTGCTTCGCCAGAAACACGTCTTCGTGCAGTAGGTCCCAAAGAAGCCTGTTCTGCTGGGATACCTTCCTGATTTACAAAAAGCGTATACACCTATATATTTTTGCTTATACAGCGCACACAGTAAGCGTATCCTCCGGACAACTCGTAGGAAGAAAATTATGTTAGTTTGGGAGAATATTCTATAAACCAGTCAATATATCCGGCAAGTTTGATGCAGTTCGCAAGACGTTGCTGTATAATATCAAGAGTAAGTAGTGGTGTATATTCGGAAAGGTTATAACGCACTTCCATTTTACACACCCGGTCACGGTGGGCCGAGCCAAACCCACGCACAGCAACGCGCGCGCGCGCGCGTACACATGATGTGTCCCCGTATAATATAATGCATGGTTTCCTCGCCATATAATGGCTGATCCTAACTCTTCAAGATTCACTTGCTTTGCTCGGTTTCTGCGTCGGTCGAAATAGTTTTTTTTTTCTATCTTGCGATAATTAGTTCTTTTAGAGCGTTAACCTAACCTGTAAATATTTGAGTGCGCATCGGTCGAAAAAAGTGTACCAATTGTTGGACGTGTGACACAATGCCAGACTGCGTCAATTTCATCACAGTAATATAGATAGATGCATACGGAATAAATGAATCCATAGTGGTCTTGTAATACTAATTTTTGTTGATATGTAAGTGTTGCATTGCATCCATGTGTTATATAAATGTTTAACAGTGTTATGAAAAAAGAGGCTTGAAATCGCGCATCAAGTTCAGTTCTTACGTTCCGAGTCGTATTATGTTCATAAGAATTAATATTTTCAAAAGTACTCTAGAACATAATATTTACTTTACATAATAAAAATAATTTTACCTGAGAACAGTATTTGCATATACTGAAATGAAATAAAATAGTTTTTTTATAGTTAGTTATTAAATGTACGATTTTTAGTTATAGTTAAAACTGATCTGCTAACATGGATCAAGAAGCAAGACGTAAAGGGCCTCGTAGTCCCAGTGAAGAATCTGATAGTTTAAGAAGACGAACAAAAAAGTATGACAGATCGCCATCACCACGAAGGCGTTACAGGAGATCAAGATCTCGTTCCAGCTCAAGGGAAAGAAGTTCTAGGAGAAAAGAAAGTTCCAGAGATCATGAATGGAAATCTAATATGCAAACAACTAACAAAGCATCAAATCCAACTAATACTACTGGATATCCACCGCCAGTAATCAATCAATACAATGTAAGTTTCCACTATTTCATTTTATTTAAAATGTAGATTCTTGTTTATCCAAATTTTACTTATTAAGTAATGGAATCAGAAATATGAATGACTAATAAATATTGTTTATCTTTATTGAAAAAAAATCAGCAATTAATAATTATTATAAATTCTTATAAAGCATCATATCAGCAAAATAGAACTAAATCTATATTAAGATTCTTGAGATGCTATATTGAATGTTTTCATAAAATATTAAATTTCTATTTGCAGGCTCCTCCACCTCCAAACACTAGTCAACCACCACCGCCAATGCAGTATGCTCAAGGTTATGGAAATTACAATTACAATTATGGGCAAAGCTATGCAGACTATGGAGGATATCAGCAAGCCACTGGATATCGAAATGTAAGTTTCCTTTTTCACTAAGTTATTTCTTTCCCTCTTCTCGAGCAGGAAAAGTTAGAAAATCATCGAGCAGACCTTCTAAGATTCAACAATTGCGTTACGTTTGATATTTTAGTGCTTTAAATAACTCAACAATAGTACATCTAAAATAATAAAAGTTTTCGTATGCAAAAAAGAACTTTTTGCACTACGATAAAGCAACATAGTTCAATGGCATCATACCTATTTCATATACCAATATACATGCATATTGCATTGAAAACATTAATTAAGTGCTTGCAGTGTAAGTATATTAATCGCCAACTGTTTCTCGCGCTATATTACGTTTTGTTCCACATTCAATAATTAGAATTTATTTCACGCCACCGCTATTGCCTCAGTCTCGAGAAAAAAAGCATCTTTAAATAAAAAAAAAATATATTAATATACAAAGTCACGTACGCGTGCACGCTTTGAACAAAGAGACGAGTGGAGGCAGCACAAGGTAAGAGAGAATAATAATGCTTCCGGAAAGCAAAGAGAAAATGATAAAGGTGAAATTCTGTGTGAAGCTGAGCGAAGAAAAACTTTGATATTCGCAGGACTATCCGCCGGCGAACTGGCAAGGCAATGTTCCGTATAACAGCCAGCAGCAGCAAGTAGCAGCGGCTGCGGCTGCGGCGGCGGCTGCCGCTGCTGCGGCCGCATCGATGCCGCAGGGTAATCGTGCAGAGGCCCAACAGCGCGTCGTCGATCAAGCTGCTCAGGCTGTGCTCCTGGCAGCTGCCGGTAACAGGCCTGAAGAAGCCAAAAAAGAAGGTGTGTACCGTTATTACCGATTCTATTTCTTTTCTTCTATTATTTGGGACATTTGGATGTCTTCTATATTGTAGTTAGCTTATTAGATCATTACAAAATGCTCTCGTCTGCTTTTATATCTTTTATTTGTAACTATCTGAATCTCTTAATAAAGCAACAGTTCTTTTCATGTGGAAACTTTCTCGTGTATAATGGTTGCATTGATAAAAGACCACCCATAAATTCTGATTTTCTTATATATTTGGAAAAACTAATTATGTTTTTTTTTTTAAATCGCTGAAAAATTATAAAAGGAAACTTAATTCTGAGAAATATTGCTTTAAAAAATTCTAAAACTTCAATTATGGCTTTATATTTGATTCACTATAGTTATGTTAAAAATATACAATTAAACTTGACATTTTTCAAAGTTTGACTAATGTGCTTAATGAAATATTAAAAAATTTATAATATATAGTATACATAATAACGTACTCAACCATTTTTAATTGTATATTTGAAAGTGTAGTTATTTATTCTTTTAGGCAAGTAAAGCAAATCTGTTCTATCCTATCTTCTTTAGTTTTATACAATAGATGCTTTAAAAGACACTTCCTTTATTGCATGCAATTTGTGTTAATTAATTAATAAATCTTCTACAACGTATAGCCATCGCAGCTGAATTGAAGCAGCAGAAAGCAACACTGGCAAGGCAGCGCGAGGAATATGTGAAGAAGTCGTCGACGCTACAACGGGAATTAGAAATTCTGCGGAAGCAATATGAAGAAATTGGCAAAGAAGGCGGTAGAGAGAATAATCGGATCATCAAGGAAAACCAAAAATTGCAGGTTTGTTGTTTTATTAATTATATCAAAGTTAAATAATGATCAAGGTTTTAGATATATGCTAAAAAAATATAAAACAAAAATATTTATTCAAAAGTTTATTTTTGCCCAATCAACTTCTTGAATTTTAGATCTTTCTATTTATTTTATAATTTATGAAAAGCTTCTCTATATCTCTTAATAGAATCTGCAACTTAAAGTAATCTATTTACAAATTAGTTCATCTTTTTTACTATTATTATTTGATCGTTTATGAACTTGTCATAATAATTTTCTTTTTAATATTAAAATACTGTTTATTTTTGTTTTTCAGGTCGAGATTCAAAATAAAATGAAATCCATACATAATGTGATCGACATGTTGACCGGTATTATCGGTGATAAAGTGATAGTAGATGACTTGAAAGTTAAATTCAAGCCGGAGTCAGTTACGCGTTCAAAAAGTCCAAAGGATGACTTTTCCATGGGTAAATCAGCAACAAACACACCTAATTCGGATGGAAAAGATGAAGATATGAAACCTATGTACAACTTCGTGCATTATGATCCGGAAATGCATTGGTGCAAAACTTGTGACTTCTTTCCCAAAACCGCTAAAGAATACTTAAATCATCTTCATAGCAATGAGCATAAAGAGATCTGTTTGGTAAGTCAATTATTACTATGAAGATAAAGCATCACATGGTCCTATATTATAATTTTAATTTGTCTTTTTTGTGTAATAAATTGAAATAATTAAAATGGAATTGCAATTTCAACATGGATTTTATAACTAATTATTGAATAATAATTTTTTTTAAATAAACAGTATATTTTATATCCAAGTATTTATAATTGGATATAAAATTTTATATTGAGTTTAATATTATCGTTAATTAATTCTTTACAAAATCGTTGGAAAAATGCAAAGTAAGGTAGGCATTTATCAAAGAATAATATTATCAATATTTATTACGACAACTTCATGAAAAGGTACTTAACTTGAAAAGATTAATGTATAGTTAATTTAGTATTAAGGAACTTTCATTCTTCTCTCAAGCTGTATATACATTTGTTTTTATTCTTACTATATTTTTAAGTTTTAGTTTACATAATTGACTAGAGAAATTATTATTTTCAAATTTGCCAGGAAAAGGTTTCTGAAAAGATTATAAAACTGATTTTCTCAACCCAATCATCTTATTTAAGTGGTTATGTAGTATTTGGTACCCAAAGAAGATAAATAATTTATTACTTTTCATTTCCTAAAGGCAATATAAATTATCACAATCATTTTATCTGTTATAGGATCGGAAAATAGTCGACATGCCTTGGCACGACAGCAAGCTTGAAGGATCAGAGAAGGAAGTGCCATATTATCATGGACTACCAACGAAAAGAACACCAATTAAAGGTATGATTATATTTCAATGGATAAGCTCCTTTTCTTTACTAATTATGTAGAAAAATTCCGTAGAGTTGGCGCAGACACTGTCGTGTGTGCCCGGTATGTATTGAAGAAATATACCAATGATAATATTCATTATTGTACTTTTTGTACACATGTGAATATCATCTTCGTTTATTTTTGTGGTTTGGAGTGCCTTGTGCTGAAGGCTGCTTTTCTGTCTATTTTTTGACAATATAGATGCACTTTTCTTTTTCGGCAATCTTTTGCGATTTTCATTACCTTGATTAAGGTGACATTAAAAGATCAAGAAGAAAAATGTACAGTCTGTGTTTTTCACATATTTTTCAAGATGAGCTACAATTGCAGTGTGAAACGTGAATCATTTTTTTTATCTTTTTCGCGTGTGAATTTTATTATTTATGGTGCTACATAAATTTTTATTTATTTAGGTGTCGTGGTGGCATTTAAAAGTGATGAAGATGAAACATGAAAAATTGTGTATTCGTCGACGTATGAGAAAAAAATACCCTTGTGGTATACAAGCCATAGGGAAAGTCTCGATGCTATAAGTAAATTGTATATATGTGTTTTCGTTCGTATGCAACAAATTGTAAAATATACTGTAGCTTAGTACCTAATTATTTTAAGTATTTATATACTTACGCAATTATGGTATATTTAAGGAAAAAAAAATATAATTTAATTGTATTTCATTATATATATATTGTATTACTATTCAAATAAAAAGAAAACTTGTCTAGTAACCTTATTTTACAACCCCATTTTTAGGATCTTCTAGAGGTAGATGGCGCCGATTTAATTTTATAGTTTCTAGCTCTTAAAACACGGCAGCGAAAAATTGCCACCAACTTTTTAACCGAAAAAAACCTCAACCTTTGCTTTCAGTTGTGACCCTTGTGAGCATTGTCGCGGATAAGCACAAGGTCATTCTTCATAAAACTTTACATTATAAAAATATGCTCGTTAAATCATATGGGGCAATTCCTTGTGATCTTTGTAACCGTGGCCTATTTTTCGCTTTGATTCACAGGTCTGCAGTTCTTCAGCCCGGCGACCGCCTGGTACTGCAAACTATGCAATTCGTGGATCGGCGATCTCCATTGTGCCAGTCTGCATCTGAAATCACGGCGGCACTCTGAGAACTATAGCGTAAGTTATTTAGTAATAAGTATTAAAGTTTCAATACTAGTATATTACGCTACTAGTGAGCAAAGGGGACTATCACGGCAAGGGGGAAGTTTGTCGCCCGAGCAAAGCGAGGGTAACAATCACACGTGTTGCGTACAATATTTTTTCATACAACGTACGCAAAGATCGATTTGTACGCGTATGCATGCGCAAAATCGAACTTTACGCATGGATTGTGGATAAGATTATTTCGCAATAATGGTTTCAGATTCATAAAACTGATTGTACTTCTATAGATTTTTTTTTATAGAAACCAGTTTAACATTACTAAAGTATACTTTTAAAATCAACAAACACGTTAGCGCGAGCTACACGAAAATTCTTTTTAAAAATTCGAAAAAATCATGGAAACTAGTAGTCTTTATTCTCTTGGCGATATAAAACATCAATTAATTGCATTGTCTTTAATAAATAACAGCGTTATGTGGACCAAAATCCACACTGGGAAACAGACTGGATGGCTGATCGCGAGAAAGCCTTCTCCGACGAAAAGCACAAGCAGATCCAAATAGAAATTCAGAAGCAGAAGGACGATGCGCCTTCATCCAAATCCAAAAAATCGAAAAAGGCGAAGAAGACTAAGAAGAAGACTAAAAAGCGCAAGACCAAGAGCAGTAATTCGGATTCATCAAGCGATTCAGATAGTAATGAATCCGATAATAACAATGGACTTGGTTCTAATAGCATCGAGGACGCATCCAGAAGCATTCGAGTGGCTATGAGAAATAAAATGAAGGGTTCGGGTCAATCTGGCCACAACGATCAGGATAATTACGGTAATTTAGTACATCATTTTGAAAAGAATAACCATAAAAAAAAATTATAGAATTCACACGAAAACAGTAATTGTAAGAATAAAAGTCTTTTTTAACACAAATTAAAATTTAAATAAATCGCTATCGAACTAATTTCACTTTCTACAGTTTTACTATAAGAGTTTTTTGTTTCATACATATCATTTTTTTCAATAATATCAATAAAGTATGTTTACTAAAAAATTAATTTTCTTCTAAAATTCTTTAGGCGAGAACGAGTCAGATGACAGACAGATGATCAACTCTCTCCGTGATAAGATGAAAGCCAAACATCAGGAAATTGATAATAGCAAGCAGCAAATTCAGCAACAGCAATTACCACCGCAAAAAGCTGCTGAAAGTGAGTTGCAAGCTTGGGGTCCTAAGGAGCCACCGGCAAAACCTTTCTGGATAAAGAAAGACGATGAAAACAAAACAGGAGGTCCAAATCAGCCAGTTACCAACGCAACGAAACCCGAAGAAGTGCCCAAACCTCATATGGGCTTCTGGACGAAGCAGCAAGTTGCGCCCGTGAAACCTATCGAGAAGGAGAGGGACAGAGAAGATGATAGAGATGAACATAGGGAGAGGGATAGGTATAACAAGGATGATAGGAGAGAGTATGGTAACAAGTGGGATAGGAGAGACGACAAGTACGATCGGTATAGAGACGACAGATATGACAGAAGAAGAGATGGACGCGGTGGTCGTGACAGGGAGAGGTAAAACATTCAAGTTCAATTAAATGTATTAATATAAATTTCAAACTTGATTGAATAATTCACTTTAAAACTTATCAACAGGGAATACTATGACAGTCGTAGACGACGTGACTCTAATGATTCGCCGCGACACGAACGTGGTGGTCGCGAATGGAGCCCAAAACGCGGCTATGACAAATACGGTAAACGTGATGATGAAACGAACGATGACAAAAAGGGTGGCGAACAGAATAACAAAATGAAAAAAGGCACTGGAGGTGCACCAGGACAGACCCAGCAGAAAAAGCAACCCCCTCCGGTTATGAAGGGCAAGTTGCCGTTCATTGGCAGATTGCCACTCTTTAAGAAGAAGGACGATCCAAAAAATCCTGAAAAGGAGTTGATCGCGTTACCGTATTCTCAGAGTAAATTTGAAGACACGCCCAAGGTACCCAGCGAGATCATCAATCCACCAGGTAAAAAGCTATCAGATTATACAGCCTTTATTTTTATACTGCATTTATTTGTTCTATTTTCAATCGTGCACTAAATTGTAGTAGGATTTTCGAAACAACATGTATTTTAATTACAAATGTAATAATATTATAGGGGTGGTACATGTACCAAAACTTGCTACGCCAGTCATACTGCCAAATAACCAGGCAGCTATAAAAGCCCACCAGCAGATGAAGATCCTCGTGGCACCGGCTCCACCTGTGCTCCAGCAAACGAATAATGGTACCGCAACTGCCGAAGTCGTCGATATGGAGATCGAAGACCAATTGGAAGAAGTAGTAATCGAACAGAATGTCGATTTACCGAAAGAGGACACAACCAAACCTCCACCTATTATTCCCAATACAAGTAGGCCACCACCCGGGTATCCTGTAAAAAAGCCGGAGCCACCGACACCTTTCACACATCAAGGTCCACCACCACCGTTCGTTACGAACACATTCATGCATCCACCTAATCAAGTGAGTATGATCTTGCTGTATTTTTAGCCATCTTTTAACTAACAAACATCTCCCATTGGGTTTTGCATGAAAATAGTTTCTTTGGCTTGAATCATCATTTTGAATTTTTGAGTCGACACTTTTTTTACATAAATCTAATGGCGTCAAATTAAAATAAATTATCCAAATACCCAATTGATTATTATAACGCTAATATTATTAATTATTCAATTATGAATTGACAGAATGGTACATATGTACTTTATACTAAAACATAAAATATCAACTTATTCTTTTTATCTATAGCCACCGGTGCAGCAAATGCCTCCTCCGTACATGCATCAAATGCAAATGCCACCACCTGGCATGTACGCCAATCCCCCACCTCCTTTACCTCAATCAGTTGAGCCACTGCCTGGGGTACCTGGAGTTTCTGTAGCTGAAGCCGTGGCAGAGATCCCCGAACCAACGGAGAAACGTGCAGACGGTGCGCCGTTACCTGAAGATCTTCAAGAGGCCCTTGATATAATCTTCCCGAAAGAAGATGAGGGTGAATACGCAGCTCAACATCATCATCAAGATAATACGATAATGTATGGCTCGGTATACAGTATGTTGGGATGTGTGGGCTATGGGCCAGATTATATGGACCATCCACCACCTGAAATTACGCAACAAGAGCCCGAACTGGAGACTGCACCTGGACCTGACGATCTCAGGATGCTGGGTATTGACGAAGGCGACACGATTCTGTAAAAAAATCAAGGTGCGCTGGAAAGAGAGCTTTATTTAGTTGAAACTGAGCGAGCGTCGTGCTGATCCAATCTATTTTTGTTTGTTTTATAACCTTAAATTATTACCTTTTATCATTTAAAAGTTGAGAAATATGACTTGAAAATATTCTTGGAAAGAAAACGCAGCCAATTTTCAACTTTAATTGGTTATATTAATCAAATTAAATGTGAGGTATACTTGTAGATAACAAATTACTTAAATTTAAAGCATTATTAGATCTTTAAAAAGTTCATAAAAATATCATTGAATTCGGTTAAATATTATTTAATTACATATTTAATATTTGACATAGATATATATTATAAGAATTTATAGCCTTCTTTTTCATAAACTTCTTAAATTAACAAAGTAAACGTCAAAAGATGGTTGCAAAAAATCTATCAATTGTTGAAATTTGTTTACTGCTTGTTTTATCATATATTTTTGTAAAAGAATAAAAATAACCTTAAAAAGACTCTGCATATTATACTTGTAATGCATATCAGTTTTCCGGTTCAATGTACCTCGCTATTCTATACAGTATATTTAATAAACAAACAAAAATGGTAAATGAACTATATAGCAGCAACATCGGCCAGTTAAATTTTTATAAAGCTTTGGTATTCGAATGATGCGAGCGTTTGTAGACAGTTTTAACAATTGCAGGACAGTGATACATATTTTATGCAAGATTTACGTATGCAGTGTATGTTGCTGTTTTCATGTTCTAATGAGTAATGTTCTGAAGTACCCTGGCTGCAAATTCAAGCATCAGTTATCATTCTCTCAACTCTTGTACACTTAATTTTATTTGTACAGTTTTGAGAATGCGTGAAGTTCGCGCATTTTTTGCACTTTTCAACGTATTTTTAGATTTAATAGAATGCTAGTGATTGTAATTGACAACTAAAGTAAAGCATTCTTGTGAACAATTAAAATGTGACTTTGATGAGGGAATAAGAGTGTTTGAAAATGAATATTCGCGTCGTAATAATTCCAATATACTATTGGACGGAAGAATTCATCGATACAGTGATTTTTATTGTTATGTTGTAATATTAATCCCGATCGGGATTGAATTATAAGATAGAAATATACGATAATTAAAACGTCTATTATGTTCAAGCTTTTTATTTCGTCAGTCTCATACAATATTTTATCAACGCATCTCTTTAATCTTCCAATCCTTTAAATTCCTTATAATCGTGTGAATGAGTTGTATTAAGTATGTAATACTTATCAAGTATGTGGCGTCATATGATAAAATTTTGAATTTCACTTGTAAAATACGACATGAATCTTGAACGTGTAACAAATATTGTATAGTGTATGGCTTATCCAAACATAACATTCAATTAGAAAAAATCTTCGAAAATGGCAATGACTATATCGAAGCATCTTTTCTTTACAAACAACAAATCGGCCGTTTATATACAACATTCATTTAGTCTAGTATTGACAATTTTATTTTAATCTTCACATCAAACATAAGAAAACTTAAACGTCTGAGGTAGTAAACAAATTATTTAATGATAAGTACAATTATTCAATAACATAACATTGTTTAAAGACTCAATATAAAATTTCGTACAGATAATGTATAGTACTGGTATTTCACAATATTTTTTATTCAAGCACTTTAATAGTTCTAAATTACAAAGCGTACTTCCTTTTTAAATAACCGTATCTCGATGTCGCAAAAAAAAATTTACAGACAACATCATCTCGCATTTTAGGCTAGTCTTTTTTCAATTATATAAAATCACTCTTAGTCACGCAAAAACTTAAAATGCTGCGTGATATAAAAATAGGTACATAACAATTATTGGTCAGGGTTGGGGAAAGAAAAAAAATGGAATGACTGCACGGAAATGCTGAAAAGCTACATATCTAATTTGGTGTGTGAACGCCTTAAGTAGACCAATTAGAGTTCAAGGCCATAAAAACTGTTTAAAACTGTGAACTAGATTCACTGGATACAAATGCTATATAATTCGGGAATCGGCACTTTAACTTTTTTCTAAACTTACATTTCCATATTTACAAATTTTGCTATCTACGGGGTTATTTTCGGCTGATTTTCAAGCATCGTATCAATTTTTAATATATACTGTAATGCTTAGTTTGAAAATTGCGTCAGAGATTAAAATATAACATTTTTTTCAAAAATGTCTGTTATGTTGTAAATTGTAGGCAACCTTTATAAGTATAAGTCTTATCCGTGAATATTTATCGGTTATTCAAATATTGAGTTAAAATTCTTAACACGATTTTAATTGATCGATATCTCATGATAAATGCATATTACGTATTACTTGAATCGAAGTAACATTAAAAGAACACCATACAAAATTAAAAAAAAAAAGAAAACGTGCCGCTCCCAATTACGTTTGAACAGGAAAAAAAGCACGCTGGTGACTTAAATCTGTAGGACTAGACCGGCACTGGAAATGTTATCACCACCGCCGGCGGTTTGACTTGCTTCGGTGCAGACAAGAACTGGTGCTACGCAAACGTCGACGTCGATCCTCTTACCCGACACGTGGAACACCTCATCCCAGCAGGCAACAGGCTTCTCTATATTTAAGGGAATTCGCGTACCTGAGATTATAGACGTCGTGAAACTGTCGTCCATTATCAAAGTCGCCTTTTGTAAATCAATCTGAAATCGTTTTTCATGAAATTAATAACTGAATTTAAGATTAGTAAATAATTATTAAAATACGTACGTAGATAAATAAGTTGTATTCTTAAAATTAAATGCCTTACATGTGTAAAATTGATATTAGGAAGAGTCGAATAGATACGAAACGTACACGCTACAGTTTCAATTTGGAGTAATCTACAATATTTGGATCTACTTCTAATTATTTTATGTTCGATTAATTACAATATTATAATATACGATTATAAATCATATAACAAACGTATTCTATAGAATATATATATATATTCATGAATCATTTAACTTAATAAATATTGTATATCTATATTATTTACTATACATAGATATATAGGTAGGTTCATTAGTTTCGGCGATGCATAGGGGAAGATGGGGCATGGTGAGCCTGGCGGGTCAGTTGGGCATTTTAATATTAAACCGTGAATGATTGTTTGAAAACAAATAGTCACGAAAAAGTATAAATAGATATATTAGTTTCTATATCTGAATATTTGAAATGAAAAAAAAAACTGTTTTGACTTAATTTTATAAAGATTAAATTCGGAGCAGTGAAAAACCAATGGCTCCATTTTTCAATTTGCTGCATAAACATGAGTACATGTCAGATCGGATTGAAACAAAATGATTTTGAAAGTTTGACTCTTAAACTTTCAAG
>UELV01166854.1:0-41809 GCA_900490015.1 Megastigmus stigmatizans | reverse complement strand
CTCTCTCTCTCTCTCTCTCTCTCTCTAATACAAGGGGTCTTGATCTCTCCCTTTTGCGGGGAGGCGTCTGTGGCCTGTCTGCGCCATTCACTGATTTTTATAAATGAATTTCTGGAATATGACATATACAAAAATTTTCAATTTTCAAAAGATTATGGAAAAACCTTAAATATTAAATTCAGCACAGACAGTGCAGGTTTCTTGCTAGGAGAACGGAGGGTGAGAGAGTTTTTCCTTTCTCTACTGCTGCGGATTTGGATGCTATTGTTAACGCATCCGCAGCAAGCATAGTCATCTTACCTGTTAATGATAATAATAAAATTAAAAACAAAAAAAACTTACAACAACAACAACAACAACAAAGGGAGAATATAATCGAAAGTAACAATACAGATACATTAAATACATTAAATAAAGATAACAATTTAAATGATGATAATAGAAATATGGATAATCATGGCGTGAATACAGAAAATAAAAAAGATGGCTGCAATTATAAGAAGAGAACAAATAAGAACAAAAACAAAGCATGACTGGATGGAGGATCTTCTGGAGGCTGCAAAGGAAGTAAAGGGGTCTTGCGAGCGGGTTTTCTTAATGTGAACTCACTTAGAGCGCACATTGAGCGTATCCGTCAATATCTTCATGCCAACTCCTCCTAACATCTGTTTGGGATAGCGGAAACATGGCTGGGCCCGACTGTCTCTGATGACGTCATTTAGATCCCAGGTTATAAACTTTACAGGCAGGACAGAAATATTAATGGGGGTGGAGTTGCCCTATATATAAAAGAAAAGCTAAAGTCTACGCTCTTAGCAACATCAAAAACAGAAGGAAAAGGGCTGCAAATGAAACCTGAATCTATTTTTTACAGTGTTCAGGAGGGCGACTCTACACCTATTCTTGTTTCAGTCATTTACAGGCCACCAAAAATACCTTTTATCAAGGATTCGGATCTACTAGATAGATTGCGAACATTATGTTTTGATTATAGTCATAAAATCATCATGGGGGATCTGAATGCCGATCTCCTTAAACAAAGCGATGATGCTAAGTTTGTTCGCAAACTTTCAACGGAGCTTTCGCTACAGTTGGTCCAGCATGGTGTCACTCATCATACACCCACGTCTCACACGTGGATAGATGTCATTCTTGTCGATGACAGTGATACTCTTGCTGATAAACAGAATGTGGCGGCTAGCTTTCACAGTAAGCATAATACCATTGAGGTTAGCATTTTTTGTCATGTACAACCGGTGAATAATGACACATTTATTTATCGATATTTTAAGAGTATTTTATCCAATTCACTGGTAGAATATTTGTCTTGCTGTGACTGGTCGGTGCTAAACAACGATAACTGTGATACTGAGGTTGCTCTGGACTGTCTCTGTAATAATCTCGTGGCAGCAGTTAATGAGTTAGCACGGGAGAAAAAATTTGTGCCCAGAAAGGGCAAACTGCCATGGATTAGTGCAGAGATAGACCAGCTAAACAAAAAACGGGACGCTGCTTATCGGCGTTACAAGCGGACAAGCAAAGCGGAGTATCTATTAGAATTCTTGAGTTTGAGGGATCTTTCTGACAAAACAACAGACGATGCACGGACGACTTACTACAACAACCGTCTGTTTGATGCTCTTGAAAATGGGAATGTATGGAAAGAGTTAAGAGACCTGGGACTCCTCCCCAAGCAGAAAGAGGATTTGAATGGTTTTGCTCCGGAGCAGCTAAATGAGCACTTTGCCGGGATGTCGGTCTCTAGTCGGGACGACGGTGAGAAGAGGGCAAGAATTATTCAGAGCGCGCAAGAAGGCGGTTTTTCATTTGAGCAGGTAACCACAGCAAATGTAGTTCTTACCATCTCTCACTTTTCGTCACAGGCGCGAGGAGAGGACGACATTCCTCAAAGTGTGATCGTTATTGAAGAAGGCAAAGGTGAGGCCTCTTAAAAAAAAAGACAGCACCAACATCGCTCACGGACTTCCATCCAATTGCTTTACTTTGATTCCTTTCGAAGGTGCTGGAGAAGATCGTGCATGACCAGATTCAGGAGTATCTTTCAGAGGGTGGGTTGCTAGATCCAAAACAGACTGGTTGTCTTAAGCATCATTCAACTCTGACTGCTCTACTCAGACTTACAGACCAAATACGGACAGGTATCGACAAGAAACTTATGACTGTACTTTTACTCTTCGATTTCAGTAAGGCATTCGACACGATATCACATGCTCGTCTTCTTGACAAGCTGAGATTGATGGGGTTTTCCAGGACTGCACTTTTGTGGATCAACTTGTATCTTTCGGAGAGAGAACAATGTGTTTTTACTAGTAACATGGCTTGGAACAAGTTTGGGTGTTCCGCAGGGTTCAGTCCTGGGCCCCCTGTTGTTTTGCCTCTACATCAACGACGTACGTGACGCCCTCACTCCTGGGAGCGTTGAACATATTTTATATGCAGACGATTTACAATTTTATATTCAGGTACCCCGAGAGTGTCTGAATAAGGGGATACGGAAGCTTGAGATGTCAGCATGAGGGTTGGCTGCGCACTGATACTAGGAGACGATACTTTATTAGGGTACTTACGTACAAAATCATGCGTATGCGTTCACCAGACTACCTAGAATGTCTCTTTTCTAGGTATGTGCCTAGAGCTACCGCTAGGGGAGAAATAAAAGATCTCGCAATTCCCCGAATGCGTACAACTGTGGGTATAACACCTTCCAAGTGCAAGGTACGCATTTATGGAACTCTCTTCCTGCTGAAATTCGTCATCTACCATCACTCAGCAGGTTCAAGACTGCTTTGAGATTCCTTCTCAACCTAGATTAGATTGTTAAGAATAGGTTAAGCGACATGTGAGCTTGTCCTAATCCTGTACATTGTCCTGTCCTAATGTATTATCCTTTGTGACATTATTCGATTATGTATGTAATTTAAAGAAAAAATGGACAGACGTTGTGCAAGTGATGAAGTGTGAATGCTCGCGCAACCTTTCTGTAACATGTTTGTAGACTATTTTAAAGACTGAATTTTTACTGTATTTGTAATTTATCTGTGATATCACTAATTTTTATTTTTTAAAATGTATTTGACTAAACTTTAGACATAAGCATAACTGTGATATTACAAAGCAAGAAAGAATGTGTATATATATATATTGAATCTGAATTTAAATTTTGTAAAAAGTTACAAATAAACATTATATCTATTTATCTATCTCTTTTTTGTAGCGACGGTCTTGGGGAATATTGAAGTGGGACGTTGGATGCTCGATTTTTTTGCGATGAATGTTGTTATAGGGTTTTTGTAGCTGAAAGTTGTTGAACTTGATTAATGTTTGTTTTAATGATGGCTGCAGGGGATCTATCGAGCGAACAATCAAATACGTTAATTTAATGAGGTTCGTTATTTTCAACCATGTGCAATGTAGCGTTACAGCATTGTTTGTTAAAGTAATTGAATCGTGTTTATTGATTTTCTCATTGAATGTAATGACATAGGTGAAGGAACTAGAAGACGTAAAATTTCATAAATTAAAATTCAAAATTCATCAGGTCGCAACGGTTTGTACTATATACTAAAATATTTGCTAATTGTGCTTTATATAAAGCCAAAAGCAATAGAATCTCGCATAAACTATGAATAATTCAAAATATAACTCAACGATATTGGATGAATTTGCATATATCAACCGGTATCTCGCAGTCTACTTAATCAATCTTAAATAGCGGTCCAATTAAGCGTTTTAGCAGCGCCGCCAAAGCCACAAATGCGCGATAGAAAAGACAAACGTGGAAGGTAAAGCAAACTTTACCTTTTTTTTCCACCTCTCTCGGAAGTATCAAAGAGCATTCGCATCGTTATTCAATCGCAATAGCACCGAGTACAACTTTAAATGAATTACTCGGGTATGGCATTCGGTCGACTGCTCGAAGCTCTTTGACGCGGCCGCGAACGGAGAACATAAAAAAAAATAACGCTTTCGATGCACCGCGAATCGGAAGAGAATATCAACACGTGGATGGTATTTACATAACGCGTGTGTATATATAGCTTTGAAAATTTTTTCGGGTTGGAACAATCGCGAGCCACTCACGTGATCGTCGATATTAGATTAATTGTAATCAAGCGAGCGATTGAACGGACGCCGTAGAACCGCGCAAACATGACCGAGGATGACTGCTATAGCAGCGATTGATTAATGCACTTATACGGCCCAGATACTCGGTTATATAGCAGTTCAGTTTACGGTTGTAATCAGCTGCTCTGTTAGTGGTGCGAATCAGCTTTACGGTAAAAGTGCGTGTGTGTGTGTGTGTGTGTGTGTGTGTATGTGTGTGTGTGTGTGTGCGCCGAAAATGACTGTATCCATTGTTTATTCCTTATGCTTGATATAATAAATTATAAATGTTCGTATAGGATATTTACGCAAAATCCACTAAGGTGAATTAAAAAAATAATAATTCTGATGAGATAAGTATGTAGTAGGTTGTACTAATGTATTAAAAATTTAATCGAGATCAGATTAAATAGGATTAAAAGTAATTTTATGTCGCTGTATTTATCAGCGAGTAAATTAATTATAAAGTTCATCCAAGTATTTTATAAAGTAAAATATCACGATAAAAGACCAGTTTTAAAAGATAATTAAGTAAATATATGGAAGTAAAAAAAAGAGAGAGACGAGTTAAATGTCGGACAACCACGAGCGGAAGACCTCCAGTAAGAAATCTTGGCTATAATTAAAAAAGTCACACGTAGGAAATTGCCTTGAGAGCATAGCGACACGACGATACACACAAACTTCAAATCGTTCTAGCCTTTAAAGCTTACCTCGCGCTTCTCAAAACTGATCGCGTAGAAATACATCGTTCGCCCCCCGTCCCCTCCTCAAAAAACCAGTACGCCCCTGCACAAGAGCACACGTCACGTAATATCCCCGTTACGATTATCTGGGCCGGCAGGTCGAGACATTCTGCTCTACGTACAATCCGGACGTGTACGTGGTCGTGTACTCTGTGGTGGACAGGCGCAGCTTGAAGTTCGCCGAGGAGACGCTGCTGCACCTGTGGAAGAGCGACTACATGGCCGCCCACGGGGTCATACTGGTCGGCAACAAAGTCGATCTCGAGCGCAAACGCGAAGTTCCCGCCATGAGTAAGTATACATACACATACGCATCCCACTGCTCTGGCTCAGCTCTCGTTACGTGTTTTTCATATACACGAACTTTCGCGCTACACTTGTAACGGGGGAATATTAAAGTCACCGCGCGGCGAGGAGATAATTTACGGTTTGACGTGCAGCCTCGATTAGCAGACCGAACTTTGTAGCGAATTCAGGAAGGCTTATGGCGCTTGATGACGCGCGCTCGAAACTTTTTAAGCTGTACATATGGGGTCGTTCGTAAATTAAAGTAACGCGTAGAGCAGCAGGTTTTTATGGTGTTTCCGGGGCTGTTTTCAATTTCGCTGCTGCTTTCGCTGTTGCTGCTGTTGCTGTCTGGGTACCGTAATGTATAGCGGCCGGAAAAGTTTTGAGAGAATCGGGAATGCGAAAAGTTTTCGCGCGCGGTAAATAATTGGGTTGTTCGTGGTAAGCCGCGCCGAGCGCCGTGTGTTCCTTTTTATTGTTCTACTTAAATAGTTGACGAGCGATGTAATTTATCGGTTAATGGTGTTTCGCCGATCTTAATACCGATCAAACGTCGCGACAGAACATTAATTGCCTCAGCTGTATAACTTTCTTCGCGGTCGCATTTGTCGTGGAAGCAAAAAAATCAAGTGACAATTAAGAGCTATTAAAAAGTTTATAATGGCGACATGAAACGACTGCGAATTACGGAATTAAGTTGCACTTCGGGAATAATAAGCTGCTCGTGCAGCGGGAAAAATCTCATTGCGCGTGTCTTATGCCCGTGGAATGAAATACGCCCGCACGCGAGATATAAAGAATCTGAAAAATTAGTTGATGCATTCGCTGTGCGGGGGGAATTTGTTTCGCCTAACGCGCGAGAGCCCATGCATGCACAACGTGACAAACCGCCTCGTTTTATCACACACCCAGACTTGCGCTCTACTACTCTAAACTGCATCGCGGTTTATTTATGGACAATACAGCTTAGAATTTTCATGTTTTCCGTGGAACAGTCGGTGCGAATACGCGACGGTGATTAATGTTAGCTTGAATAATGATAAATTCGAAACAACGTTGTATAAGCTGCTTTGATTGTGTTTAAAATTGTCGAATATACACTTTTCGAGAAATACCCAGGAGTTGAGTAAATATGTACGATGTATTATGCGAGATCGTGGCAATGAAAGTACAGGACTACTTTTTAATGGACTATAAAGAACAAATAATTGGTTATATACACATAGTAAATTTTCGAGAACCTTCCGTGAAAATCTCTTTTATGACGTTATCATTGAATAAAGTTTTTTCTTCTCTCTCTCCTCTCTCTCTCTCTCTCTCACTCAAGGGTATACTCATAGGTATAAGGAAATTAATTTGAAATTCCGTTCGAGATCTATGACTTTGAAAAAGTTTGAAAATAATGAATTCGCTCGAATTGAAGACAAGGGCTCGGGAAGAGCCGAAGAAGTATTCTCCTCCAAAGTTTTACCTTTCTACTTTGTAAATTTCATTATTTCATCGGCATGCCTATACGCTAACCGTGTATTTCAAGTAAATTTTGAGCTTTTTGAGCAGTCTTGAATCTGATTATAGAAACTGCTTTTCTCATATTATAACTTGAATAATTCTTTGATCAATATCTATTATACTGAAACCAATAAATTAAAAAATAGAAACTATAGATGAAATTTTCATATAGTAGAAAAGACCTTCGGTGTTTAATGCACGGATCTTATTATACATGAAGCTTAATCAAACTCTATTACAAAGTCATAATTAATAAAGTCATACTTTCCTTTGAT
The DNA here is from genome assembly GCA_900490015.1 of Megastigmus stigmatizans. Taxonomy (NCBI): domain Eukaryota; kingdom Metazoa; phylum Arthropoda; class Insecta; order Hymenoptera; family Megastigmidae; genus Megastigmus; species Megastigmus stigmatizans. The sequence continues at coordinate 34,866 of UELV01166854.1, read as the reverse complement.
CTAGCCGGAAATCTCTATCAGAGGGAAATTACTGAGAGAATGAGATGGAGCTGCCAATAAAACGAGATACACCCAATTACAAACTTTATTTTTCATTTACATGAAACGTAAACTGTTACATCCTACTTCGAAGCACGTGGCAACAAAGCTCAGTTAACTCAACTGTAATTAACAAAAAATCTAATATCTTATATTATAACATTAAATTTACTAAGTTTACCGGAATTTAATGTGTTATTCTCAATGTATTTATAATATTTCTATCATTTTCCAAAGTTTCAAGTGAATCGGTCAGTTCGTTTAGGAGAAAAGCTTGATCTCAAGTGAAAGTGATGAGTAGGAATCCTTATACTTATATGATTATGGGGACATTGCAATAACTGTAGATCGTTTGATCTAAAAACGCAGACACGATAAACGTATGATAAAGTGATGTAGAAAGGAATCGGTCTATTGTGATTGCAGTGGGCCGTCGGTTGGCGAACAGCTGCGGCTGCAAGTTCATCGAGACCTCGTCGGGTCTGGCGCACCACGTGGACGAGCTCCTCGTCGGCATCCTCGCCCAGATCAAGCTGAATCCGCAACGCGACAGGGACCAAGTGACGCGTCGCCGGCGCAGCAAACACCGCCGGAAGATACTCAAGCATCTGCTCGGTTTCAAGCGGAAAACCAAGAGCTGCGAGAATCTCTTTGTTCTCTGAATAGCACGACGATTATTATATATAGTATGCGTTTTCTCCTTCGTTCTTTAGTTGCAGACGCGGGATCCAGGTACTTATATAGCGTCGCGCAAGTTCGCAAGGTGTTAACGCCTTGGTTTCGTAAACTTTCAAGTCCAGAATACTGCCAGCTTATATCGTTTCGTCGGTATATGATACGAAGTGAAAATCACCGCCAAAACTTTCACTTCGTCTGTGAGCGAGTTCGTAACCGGGAGCTTTCGGAATTTTTTAAGTAATAATATATATTCTAAGTAAGTTGATATACCTACTGTGTACGATTGATTAGAAAAGAAAAAGAAAGAAACGTGGAATAACTTTTCGTTTGTTCTCAATGGTCTTTCGGTAAGTATTGTAAATAGATAAGTAGTGTCGAGGCAAGTGTTGTAAAAAGATGATAATACGATGATGATGATGCCGTTTTAATTTTGATTATACATTGTTGCTATTCTTTCTGGACTTAATGGATGTACGAAACTATGGTAGGTGTATAACGTTTCTTGTCTCTTTTTTCCCCATTTTCGGTTGTTTTACTCGAAAGACGGCTCTCTTGACCCATTTCTCGTATGCCTTTGACGTGGGGATTGAATTTTAGCGCGTCTTACTGGCAGACGCACAGCTGATATGATGGAGCACGAAAGCGCAAGTGAACTGGCAGACTCCGGAAACCTTCCCTTTTTTGCCGCTCCTTTGCTTTTTTTTTTAAAGAAGCGAAAGATGAATTACTTAGGACCATATTTTGGCGAGCTTTCGAGGACTTTTTCTCTTGCGCTCCCTATTTTTGGGCTTTCGATCCAATTTATTTTCACGCTTTTTGCGTTCATTTGTCACTTTGTCTCATGGCTAACGTAAAGGATCCAGTATATTGACAAATATAAATAATTCGACTAGCTTAATTTTGGATTTACATTTATAATTTGTTAAAATAGAAAGTATACCGCTGATAAAAACTGATTTATTTAGTCGAATTTTTAGTGATCAATGAAATTTAAAATGAAAAATAAAAATTAGAATGGTTCAATTACTGGTATTTAAATATGAGTACTGCATCTTTTACCTAACATAAAACTGGAATAACTTTAGCTAAAAAGGTAAGTTTAGCCTACCCAAAAATACAATAAGCATCAATGAAATATTTTAAAAGTATGATTAAACAATTTTATCGTGAATTATGATAAAGGATTTTAATATTAGTTTAAAATTATACTGACTTTGATTAAAACATTTAAAGGTAGGCCAATATTACCCCAAGTATGCTAAATTTTACCCATAATATTGTTTATATTATATATTTATTTTTTAAAATTGCTAATTAAAATTGCTTGATATACAAAAAAAATCTATTTATATCCGTTTCATGCTTATACGGTGATTCATTTAGTCTAGTTTAAGATAGAAATATGATGAATTTTATACTTAAAAAACGCAAGTTAATTAAATAATTTCATACATAAAAAATATTTATTTGGTTTGAAGTTAGGCAGATCGCTTGTTAATGTTGGACGAATAATATAAAAATGTCCCCTACGAAAATATACTGAATTCTCCAAACGTAAATAATATAAAAAGAAATATACATTTGCGCATGTAAAAAAAATACCTATAGTTTTTAAGCATGAAAAGAAGATTTTTACGACGTAATAATAATTGTTACATTTCTAGTGAATGTTGTAGAAATCAAGCGATTTTTTCAATCTGTGGTTGGTAACTGTGTCACTATACCTATGTAAAAGAAGTGAAGGCTTAAGTCACACATTAAAACCTATAATTTTTAAACGACGATAAACATGACTATAAAAAGATTGAAACATCTTGTCAGTGATTTTTAGTGTGATTCTTAAGCAGTCATTTTCTTTCTTGTACCAAAGCTCATCTCAAGAACATCGATGTACCTATGTACAGTACCCAGCATTGAATTAGTACTGGCTCATTCGTTATAATCTTTGTATGGAATGCGAAGTTCTAGATTATTCAGCTTATTTATTCAATTATTCTAAAGTGAAATGCAAAGCAACGAAACTATGAATACATAATTATATATAATTACAAGTAAAGAGATAAACACATTCTAATGTTAAGTCATTTAACGCCGGAAAGTTTGCATGTAATTATTGATCCTAGAATTTTTTTCATATACATATATATACATATATAAATACATATTATATTAATTAGTCTAAGAATTTTTAGTTTATCGATAAAAAAGTAATGTACATATTTGTAAGAAAAACACCGTTATAAATTGATAATAAATAAAGAAGTAAAAAAAAAGAGTACGGATGAGTCTCTCTATATATGGTGTTTTTTCTGCTTACGACGATAACTATTAATCATTCACTGACATAGAACATCGAGAAAATTTAATCATGTATATGTTTCAAATAATAGGATAGCAAAATTTCGGCTTGAAAGATAATATGTAATGATATATAAAGTATCAACGATATGAACGCGGGGCCAAAATAGTTTTGTTTAGGAAATATAACTTAGTTTTTCTCGAGAGTTATGAAAATTATATTACGGTTACGAAACAAGCCTTAAGTATAATTACTTCAGTCTCATCCTTTCGCGAAGGTGAACGCTACATTACCAGTGCATAATCAAGAGGCAACAGACAACCAAAATACGTTCTCATCTGGAAAATACGAAACGATGTATCTAATACTCGAATTCTCATAAATATATCTTTATTTCCAACATAATAATACTTCCCTCATTTATTTAACAACATACGCTATAATTCTATCCGCAAATCCTGCATAACAGAAAAAAAAAGCCAAAATAGCTTCTTTCACCACCTGTGCAGAAAGGATTCTTCTAGTCGGTGTCATCGCGGGCCAATGGGAGCTTTGCACATGCATTCGGTATAGCCGAAACTCGTACATGGTGGGGAGGTTCCAGGATCCGTGCGCCAGCTCATCTACTAAAAATAACCATGCGTGTGCCTCTGGCATATAGCAATCGAATTCCTAGGCTATGTACGCAGCTCGACTTTCTGGGGGACAGCAGCAGCGGCATAAAGCGATTATACACGCGCTCGAGCGCCTATAGGTATATCGTGCATTTGCTGCGTCATGTTTCGCCCAGGACAATGATTTGTCAATCGGTTCAATTTGGTGAAACGGGATGTATTGTAAAAAATTATTTTCAATCTTTTTCGTTCAATTATTCCGTTATTAGAAGCTTTATGGAATTTTGAATTTGGTCGAGTAGTGCGATTGATTCTTTAGATTTTTTCATTTTCTGTCACACAGCTGATGACTATAAATACACAAATGAAAAAAAAAGAAAAACTAGCAAAAATGTCTGTATTTCAAGCACATCAGGCTTCCAATAGTCATGAATCATTTTCAAGAGCACTAAAAATTTTTTCCTCCAGCTACTTCAGTACCACTTGTATATATACGGTGTGACACTCTCCACCCGAGCGATTAATTAATTATCACCGCGCATTCACCATGTTCAGCAAGATCTAAACCGCGGCGGGCAACAAATCACGCGGGCGCTTAACAAAGTTTCGACGATTATTAAATTCTCCTACCTTCCAACAAGTCGCATCTCTGCCACATATCCCATCTACATCTACGCACACACACACACACACACACACATATATAGGTATATACGTATATATAACAGAGAGAGGGACACGCGACATGTGAGAGGAAAGCCGAGTCATGGCCTATAACGCACTGCACAAATGCACCCGCAATGTTATAGTCCGCGCTCCTGCTGCTGCTGCTGCTGCTGCTGTGTGGCGAGCACGCGCGGTTCGATCGATCTTCGTCGGGCATACGGTTTTGTGGCTCGCGAGCCTTAATTTAGAGTCCTCTCTCTCGCTCTCTCTCTCTCTCTCTCTCTCCTCTCTCTCCCTCTCTCTCTCTCTTTCTGTGTACATATATATGTAGCGAGCTAGAGAAAGAGCTCGAACTTGGCTGGAAAGTTCGTCGGGTTGATGCTGTGCGCCTGTTACGCTTAGGAGTTGAGAGGATTTAGACGATAATTGAATGGGTGCATTAGATTGTGAAAGGTGTAGGGCGGGAGCAGATTGCATTTTCGACGACGCGGGATACGAGGGATGCGAGATACGATAGCGCTATTGCGCCGGATATATATATACATACACTCGGGGCTGAGTACCGAAAATTATTACGTTTGCTGATGCTGCTGCGAAATGTTGGGTGTGTGTGTGTGTGTATCTTTTGGGAGTTGCGAACATCAAGTTCCATAATTAACGTGGATGTTCTATCCGTCGATTGCTTTTGGAGAGCAATGTGATTCTTCAAAGGAAACTTGCGAACTATCAAGTAGTGTACTTTTTACTTTACTTATAGGAATACGCTTGGATAAGTTGATTATATTATTATAAATATAAAATTTAGAAAGTAACACTTTCTTTAAGTTATGAATCGTTTGACAAACGATAAGAATGCCATTTTATTTTTAAAGTTTAAAAATGTTGGCGCTATTGGTTGGTATTTAAAATGGCACGAATATTCGCGTTTACGATGAAATTCGAAATATCTGTTTATTATTTATTAATTAATTCCTTCATTAAGCTTCATTAAAGATCAAATTCCGAACAGATTCCTGAATAGATTTATACTTGTAACTACTTAAAAAAGTAAACTATATATAATTAGATTTAAAAAACATTGACTTAAATAAGTTATCGCATGTCTGGCGTAATTTATTTTGAACTACTTAAAACATTCTATATAAAATTATATAGCCTTCTCTGGTTTATTACCTCTTGACTAAAATATACAGCTTGCGCAGATCTTTATATACATAATTTTAAGCTGAACATCTTACTTTGCATAAATTTTTTTAAACGAAAATATGACTTTATTCTGCACGAATAAAGCACATTTTATTTAAAGCATAAAAGTAAAACGTTATTCTTCTTTAAATATGATTAACGACTCTTTTGGCGTTACTGAATTTTGAGACTATAGGAATATAATGGCGCAATAAACCGGAGTGAGTAATGCCAGCAATGAAAGCTAATTGTGACAAATATATATATAACTTTCTCGTGCGAGCTACAATATATTTATCAATACAAGTATAATTACGGCATATCCTTAGTAATTTCGAAATACCTCTTCGCCGAAATATGTTTTGAAAATACAGCACAAGTAGCGTTACAATTAATCCAGTTTTATTCAACCATTTCTCTGCAATAAACTATTTCGTCTCTTGCATTTTCAGTCCAAATCTATATGTGCATATAAACCCATACAAAAACTGAATCATATTCGCTCTCTATACTAGGCGCATAAACACAGCTTTTATTAAAAAATAAACGCGCAGGAAATAGAATATATTTTTTCGATAGTGAGAGAAAATGGTCGTGTCAAACGCAGTATTTGTCGATTTTCCCAACCTCTGCCACACACACACACACACACACACACACACACACACACACACACACATATGTGAAAAAGCCCCGGAGGGCTACGAAGCACTCGATCGAAAATGCATACCACCCCCATAGATCGCCATATGTATATACATGTGATGTATGGATTTAACGGGCCGCGAGTGTTAATGTTAAAGGCGCGCGCACGAATTCCCCCGTTTTAACTCCCGGACTCGAGAATAAACATTTTCGCTTCCTATGCACTATATACGCGCGGGGAAAGGCGGCTACCTACTTACTAAACTCTTGGAGGTCATGTCTCATGGGTTCGAAGTCAGTGCGGCGTGTGAAAAATCTCTTTCGTAAGGGTTATATGCTCGTTTGCTCATTTGAATTATGCGAATACCGTGTCGATATATTAAATTTTGAATGATAGGTACGACTGTACGAATGATCCTCGGTGCGATCGGATCGCCGTCTACCGGACGAAAATCTATTTCTATTAATTTTAGCTTTTTAGCGCATTTAAAAGTTAATAACAAAGTTTCGACATCTGTAAATAGATATTCAAGATTATTTTGCAAAAGATTACATGAATTTCACTGAATAAACATGCAAAATAAAGTTAACGTGCAGTTCTGATAAGATTATTTCTTTGTTTATTTAGTTATATACATGAAACTTTTTTTAAAAATAGTCTTCAATATCTATCTACTGCAGATGTCGAAATTTTGTTATTAACTTTTAATTGTGTCAAATAGGCAAAAATTAATAAAAATAGACTTTCAACGGGTAGACGGCGCTCCGATCGCACTGAGAAGCACACTTGATTGAAGTAAATGTATTTTGAACGAAAATTGCATTGAATTACGAATCACTTAAGAATTCACATTGCACCTACGCTGCGAACTTTCAAAATAGTGCAACCGTTGCAACCTGTAAAACTGAAAAATTCCTTAGTACTAAAACTGTTAAAAAAAAATAAAATAAAATAAAATAAACGATAAAACTTCACAATCGTGTAACGTCTGATCAGGTGAAACTTCGAACTGCAGGCAAACATCCTCTGACGCATTAAAGAGCGCTAAAAACTTCAGCTGATATATTATGCATTGTATTTTCGAAAAAGTTTCGAAACGCAAAGGAGTGTAGAGTACATACGGAACGGCAAACTTTATTCCCGGCGTAAAGTTAGCTTTGATTTTTTTAAGTAATTTATAATCCATTAAACAGATTGACATCGGCTCAATGAAACATCCGCACGTGTACTGGATACTTGCTCTGTCCCACCGACGCGTCGTGAAACTTCGGCAACTTTAGAGTTCGCGCGCGACAGTTTTAGGGCCCCGTGTATAAGAGATAAACCTGCTTCTAGGCCAAGTTTTTTCTTCCTACATCCAGCTCTCGTCGCATCCTTGGAATTTTCCTAAAGTTGCGAACACCGTGTCGTCGTAAAAACCTCCGCTATCCCATACATTACAACGTCGACAAAAAGTGCACGAGCCATCTGAATCGTGTGAATCCTCGAAATCGTGTCACACACACACACAAGTGTATACACACGTACGGATTATTTAGGTTCGACGCTCACACGGATATTTCGCGAGCGGCGCAATTTTCCGAAGGAGAGAGGCTTTGTCGCAAAATAAAAAAAAAAGGAAGGAGAGAAGAATAAAGGGGAACGGTCGAGACACACTTGACCCGTTGTGCAGTGCGCCCAATATCTGCGATCTGCAGCCGCGACAATTCCGGGCGATGGGCGCGAGAGATGTCAAGACCCGCGGCTGTGATGACGGCAACGGCGGCGGCAGGATAAAACGCAAGCACTGCTTCAGTTGCACCCCGAGAGAAAACCGTTAAATAGGCTAAGAGGTGCGGGTGACAAGAGGCCGAGGGTTGACTTTTTTCATATAGTATACAGTATAGAACCTGATTTGTGAATTTTGCTCTTTTTTTTTGCTTGTGCCGAGATAACCGGGAATTTTTCTTTAACGGCTGTCTATAGAATATTCGCGAGAATACGGTTGACGAAGTCATTTTAATGTTTCCGCTCCAAAAGGCGCGAGTTTGTTCGCGATATAAGTTCGTACCGGCGCGAATGATGCGCTGGTCAAGTTTTTGGCTGGCAGTGTCGCTGCTTTGGAATATTTTTAAAGTTCCAATGTCAGCTCGTTAAGAATTTACATATACGCCAACTGTTATTTCTACGAATTCGACTATTTGCGAATGTCATCCGCAATAACGGAATTCCGTATTCAGATATTCAAATTTTATTGATATATCCGTTGGTATATATATATATATATGTATAATTATTACTCACAGTTCGATAGAATTCACCGTCGTTGTAACGCGAATTACTTTGGAGTAAAGCTGCAGTCTCTTTATAATTTTATGGAGATGGATCGATCTTCGAAAGAATTCATTTAATGAAAGGAGAATTTTATTTATCCTATAAAAGAGAAATTTCCGACAAAAACAATTTTCCATCGATAAGATCATCTGCATTTTTTACTTCTTCTCCATGCGCAAAAAAGACATTATTTTGATCTCTCTTTTTTTCCTTTTCGCATAATTCCGTTTGTACAACACGAGAATCCTTTTGTTGTAATTGTGAATCTTTGCATTTACCTGCACGTACACGTGCGCGCCAGACGTTTTGTTATGTTATATACCGATATTAAATATTACACGATTTGGGCGAAAGCTAAGCACTTTTTTCGTGCTGTATATACACTCGAGAAATGTACGTTTCATCGCGTTTCGTATACCTAGATTGAAAAAATTACACATTCCGCAGCCATGAGATATATATATAACTTTGCCTAGCCGCGTATACGAGCCTCTGTAATACCTTCATTCTGATTAAAATTTCATCCCAGACACGAGGTAATCGTAGCCACGTTCCTCTTATTAGAATTTTATTAAAACTAAGCGCCGGCGCGCAGCAGCTCATACCGATTATTCCCGTATATCTATACGACTATCATCGAAGAGTGAAGGTACTTTTGTTTTTAATAAACAACAAAAAACAGAACAGAATGAAAAGAGAGAAGGAAAGAAAAACACTGAAGAAATTACACTCGTCGCTGCAAATCGGTCGTACGGAAGAGCGCGAATGTAAAGTAGGCTAAGAGAGAAGAGAAGGAGCGAGTGAGAGGGAGAGAGGCGCGCGATGCGACAGCCAGAAAGGAGTTGCATATACACGCGAAAACGTCGAGGTATGGAATAAGGGAGAATTTAATGGATCGTCATAATGGTGCAGTCAGAAAAAAAACGTGAGAAGCTTGTATGTACAGTCGAGCGAGAGAAGAAAAGGAAGCTACTAATGAGAAAGTAACTTCTCGAGTAGTGAGAGGCTCTAGCGGCTGTAGGAAAAAAAAGAAAAGCCCGGAAAGCTGCCGCGGTGACTGTGAATTATAATAAACACGAGCTCGTGTGTGTGTGTATGTGTGTACAGGTGGTGTATATCGAATCGATATTCGCGTCGCGTCTTATCTTCTCTCTCTCTAAGTCTCGAGATGAGTATTTATGTGTCTATACAGGGTGTCTCATTTTGAAAGCTGGAATAACCTTTTTAGACTATTTAGATTTGACCTCGATGGGTTATTTTGAGTCCAACTTTCGATTTTCCAATGGGAACCCCTATTTATTTTTACTTTAGAATTTAGTTCGTGACCGGTAATGCTTTTGAAAGTAAGATTTCCTGCCATTTTCAATTCTGAAGCAAGAAATGGGGTTTTTCATTGAAATAACGAAAGTTGGCCTTCGAATAATCTTGAAAATGACCTTCGATGTCAGATCTAAGATAACCTCGACATTATATCCCTATGATACCGAACAACTTTTATATACAAACTTTTTTTTTCTTCGGAAAATAATGCGTTCCTGAAAAGTTATGTATAAGGTGCAAGCTTTGAAGCGGGACACCCTGTATATGCAGCTTAGAGACGATGTCATGGGCAGAGAATTTTGCGCCTTTGCCTATTAAAGACGCTGAGCTGGTATGTTTACCTCAGAGGTCATCTAGATATTCAGTAGACTATGAGAAAGGGGAGCGCGAGATCGGATTAATTAAGTGGCGCTTGTGTATCTTTTGAGGTGATGTACGTAATTAGCAGACTGCCAGTTTACGGAGTTTGAAATTCGAACGTTCTCGTGCGACTTTAGATTTTCTTTTTAATCGCTGTATCTTCGAAAACTTTCTAAGGTATTTTTTCAAGTATATCGTTGGGAACGTGTCCTTACGAAAGAAAAATTAAATAAAAAGAACGGTATACTCGAATTGGTTCTCGTTTAACGGAGATCCTTTTGCGCACTTGTTGTCTTGTTTGAAAAACTGGATTGAAAGGACGAGAGAGAAGATACGGAAGGGAATATTGTCCAACTTTCTATTATATATCACTTTTTATTGTATTAGGCTCGCGGAACTTGCCCTCTGTATTGCTCTTATATTCTTGAGTAAGAAACTAATAGATAAGGGAGGAGACGATGCCGATTCTCGAAAAATATATAGAGAAGAACGTGTATTACAGCTTGGTATTAAATTTGAGCCAATATTAAATCGCTTATTTCTTTCCAATTCTAGATTTGGAAGAGCCAATAAATGTTACCCTTTATTCGATTTACTGATTGAAAATCTCTCGTTGTTCGTCTTCATAAATAAAAGTTATGGCCATATATGGACCTAAAACATTTTTTCCATATACTCTTTATTATACAGAGCAATGAACTTAGTGAACGTCTACCATAACCGCATGTGTACAATTATATAAACATTTATGTGATTTAGAAATAATTCTGAAATACATATGAATTTTCTACTCGAGCCTTTGACTTTCATCTCTCGTATATTATCTGCCTGTTCTCCTTCACGTGTATATATCCTGGCTTTTCGAGTCCTTTGCGAGATGTGTTATCTGGGCTATTGTTTTATTCAGTGAACGGGGGCATATATATCGGAGAGGAGGACTTGAGGTGAGAATCAGAAGATCGGCCCGGTGCCGACGAATATATATAGTTTCTAAGAGGCGGGCTGTTGAATTTATTTGGATTATTACTGACGAGCATTTTATTTTTCAATGGAATCTCGAGAATCCAATATCTTTCTTATATTGATGATTTTATTCTGGTTTATTTAAGTACCTAGAATTTTTGTTTATTTCTGCTGAGAAGAACATTTTTAAACATGGACAAATAATAAGTGAAGAATGCGCAACGATCAATATTGCGACTTTGTTACATAGTTAAAATTTAAATTATTTTGTAAATTTAATTTTTCATATTTTATAATTTATTATTAAAGGAAATTTAATTAATTTAATTTAATTTTAGGAATTCTTATTACAGTGCATCATAAAATTATAAGATTGTTCTCGATTGCTCGACGTAATCGACCAAAAAGAAAGTTTTCGCAAAGTTTCTTATCGTTTTAGTTGTCACTTTACCTCAAGCTCAACTTTCTAGCAAAATCTCTCGTAATGAAGTCCTAAAATCATCTCATTTATCGAATGATCCATCACATTAATCAAATTTTACACCAAAGAACACAGAATCACCATTAAGTATACTTTAATTAACAAAAGCCGTCTACTCTCACCAAATCACTATAAAATCCAAGCAGATGAGATTCTAAATAAAGAAACGCCACAAAAGAACCACAGATATTCTTCACTCTCTTTTTATAACGACGACGAAAACGAGATTATACCGCCATTCAGTTCCAAAAGACAAACGAGCTTAAAGGAAAAGATAAAATAGCTCGGCTGTTGGTATACCTACCACAAAATTCGCTCGAGTGGAGATTCTTGCGGAATTTTCCTTAGTAGATATAATGTAGATGGAAGATTCCATGGTGGATGAAGGGTTACAAAATTTAAAATAACTGAAGATTTTCACCCTTTGCTCGTGTCGTAAAGAATATAAATTTTTAAAAAAATATTCAAAAACAGAAAAGGTGATCATTGAAAACTATTAATTAGAAAAATTTGGGTAGCTGTATTTTACAAGTAACTCAACGAAAGCAATTATTATACTTATGACAAGTATTTTTTGTGAACATATCCAATTAAAAATATATGCTTATGGTATATTTAAAAAGTGGATGTTATAATCATCTAAAAATTTGGATTTATATATTACTTTCATAGGTATATATTTTTGTTACATACATTTGTATCTGCTGACTCAATACGAAACGTTCCATATACATCATACAGGTTGGGAATTTATGTATACGGACCCTTTCGACTTGAAGAAATAAGGTACATTGACAGACTATTTATTTTTCAGATTTTTTTTGTAAAGGGTTCGACAGACTAGAAGGGTATATGTGTATAGTATATGTGTATGTAAGTTAGACATGGGTTCAAGGTGAAATTCGAGGGAATCATAGGGACGACGGGATCATTAAGGGAAACAACCATTTCTCAGTGTCCGATGCTCACTTGTATCGCCTGTTCATCACATATCGATCTATTTCCCTTTTTTGTAATCTCAGTGGTACAGACTAATGTTTAGATAAAGAAATTGAATTAAAAGTAGTATAAATTTTATAAATATTCTATATTTACCTAGTTTAATTATCGATTAGAAAATTTTTTATAGTTGGTAAATTTCAAATATAGAACTACTGTGAAGTAATAACTTTTTTCAGAATAAACAAATCAACAAAATCACAATGGAATAAAAATAAAGATATCAGAATATAAAGATTTCTGTAAAATAACTTAGATACCGTTAGGATGATTCCAAAGAATCCAACTAAATATCAAAAGCTGATGCAAAAGATTTCTCTGATTTTGCCGGAAAAAGCACGTGGTGTATTTTTACATCCAGCAGGTATAGAACTCAAAGTGTAGAGTTTCTGTCAATATGTACAAACGTAACTAAATTGGTTTTTATTTTATATTTTCATTTTTTATTCAGCATCTCATGACAAATCATAAGTAGATAAATTATAAACGACTTTTTTTCTTTATATATTACCACTATAACTTAACTTTTGAAATACTAACAAGTTTTTAGAGACGCATGACAGGGTTAAGTATTCGTTTTTTCTAACGTATTTTGTATTTCGGGCATGCTTTATGAACTTTATGAACAGGACCAACGACGATCTTCTTTTGGGCGCCGACCTTCAAGTGGGGTTTGGTTGTGGCCGGTCTTGGAGATATAAATCGACCTCCTGACACAATTTCTTTGACACAAACCTTCGCCCTTATGATGACTGGATGTATATGGTCGAGGTGAACTATTTTCTAAAATATATTAAATAATAAAATTATACACAGTTTTTGAAATCTCTTTCCTTCGCAGATATTCTCTTGTAATTATTCCAAAAAACTACAATCTGTTCAGTGTCAATGCTTTTGTTGCTTGTACTGGTGCTTACAACTTCATAAGGGGAACTATGTATAGTATGGAACAGGGCAAGGATAAATAATTGTATTTTATAGTTTTGTTAATTTCATATTTAATAAAAATCTAATCGGTTTTATGTACAATTGCAGGATTTTTTTTTAATTACTTCACCGTCACACTTATTATTCTTATGTCGTCATATGGCTTATCAGTCTTAGGATTCGTTTTTACTTGACTAATGTTTTGCACCACTTCCATCCCTTTTACCACTCGTCCAAAAACGGTGTGTTTGTTGTCTAGCCAAGGCTGAAAAATAAAGAAAATATTTCTAATTTACTATCTAATTTACTGATAATAATTCTAAACTGAATTTATATTATATTATAAATAATTTATGATAGTGTGGTAGTTTAAATGTTTTAATGGACTTAATTTGGAAGTTTCACTAAATTATTTTGAAATCTATTAATTAAATATTTCTTGCGCAAGCGGTTATTAAAATTAATTTTAGGTGATACTTACTGTTGGAATTAACGTAATAAAAAATTGACTGCCATTTGTATTTGGTCCAGCATTAGCCATGCTAAGCGTGTAAGGTCTATCATGTTTCAAATTTTTCCTGAACTCATCTTCAAATTCGCCACCCCATATACTTTCTCCACCAGTACCAGTTCCAGTTGGATCACCTGTTTGTATCATAAATCCCTTGATGACCCGGTGAAAGATGTGATTGTTATAATATCCATTTTTCGCATGCACGCAGAAATTTTCTACTGTCTTCCCGACTTCTTTTCCAAAGAGATTGACGTGAATATCACCAAGAGCTGTATGAATGATGGCATTATCAAAAATCTTCTGTACATTGGATGTTTCTGTAGATGATATGATGTCCTCCTTGGAGGGTTTTTCGTTGAAAACATCTCTATCACATTCTGGACCTTTATCTTCTGGTTCCCGTCTCGAGAACATGTAGAAGCGACTTTTTTTGTGAGCTGTGCAGAAAAGAATCGGATCGGGCCGGTTTTGTTCTAAAGTTGGATTTTCTGATGCTTCCATTTCAAGGTTCAAAGCAGTTTTCTTAGCTTTCCCTTGGAACAGCGCTAGTTGCATAGGTCGAATATTTTCTGGTTTAGCCAGAATTTTTAGGCATCTATTTGTAAACGTATTGACCACCTTAACTCCCAGCATCGTGCTGTAAAGTATAATGTGCCCTGACTCATCAAACACTATGTTACCTAGATTACTTTGATTTTTATCTAATTCTTTTTCAACTGCCATTCTATTGAAAAAAGCAAAGATTTCAATTTATAAAAAATATTTATATTGATATTATTTTATAAAATATACCTTCTACCAAACTCCATGTTTGGAAGCAGTTGGGTGGTTTGTTGTAGTTGTGAAAATCTTTGTAGTGATTCGTCATATATCTTAGATATTTTTCCTGTCAGAAAATTATATATCCGAACTTTTCTGTCTCCACTAATAGAGGCGAATTTCTTGCCATCGTTAGATATTGCTAAGCCACAAGGATATGTCTTGTTTTTGGCAAATTCGAATAAGTCTGTATCTAATTTCGAATCAAAAGTAACTTTTTTTGGGAATTTGTAACCATTTTTTGGCCCACTCCAATATTCCAAAATTCCTGCTTTATCTACAGATATACATGTATCAAACACGGGATTATACTAAAAAAAAGCATAAAATACATTATAGTTTTAGCTACTATTATAATATTAAAAAATTATTATCTAACTATTCCTTACCTTTAAGGCAACAACAGGCTTAGTGTGAAGTGTTTCAAAAATATGTATAGGAGTATTTACACCTAGACCATCATAAATATATATTTTGTTAGATTCTTGATCCGAAACTGCAACAGCAGCTGTTGCATCTCCAGGTGAGTAAATCCATTCAGCACATTGAGGAATGTAACCCAGTTTTATCATATTGATCATATCTAAAAAAGATTATTGCTCATTTAAGATTTTTATAATAATTACTGCGTATTATGTTATTAATATGTAATAAAATCATGTGTGATTTATTAAATTCTAATTATTACTAGTAAATACTGTTCATTATTTATAACAAATTGAAAATTTTATATTTGATGCAATAAAACTTTATACAATTACTGAAAATTCTATTTTACATATATTGTAATTTTAGTTGCGACCTTTTCACATTATAAAATGCATTACTTACCAAAATTTATAACATCGAAAACTTTCATACTTTGATCTACACTAACTGTACAACAATGATCACCATTGCAACTTGCTGCTAAAGCTTGAATTGCTTGAAGATGTGATCGTACATGTTTAACAAATTCAATAAGCTCTTCTTGTTTCTTCCAAAATTTGACATGACCATCGCAACTGGCAGTAACAATGAAATTTGTTCTAAAAGAGTTAATACAAGTTAATTAAATAATTTTATCACTATTGCGACTAAATGTAAAAAATACTTACTTCGTTACAACAATGTGTGTTACCACATCGCGATGCATGTAAGATTTTTCATAACACTCACATGAGGGTAAATTATTGAGATACACTTTTTCATATTCTAATACTGTGATTCAAGATAGCCATATTAGTAATTAAAAATTAATTTTCAAATTTTTATATTAATAGATAGTTAACTTTTAAAATCTAACCTTTTTGTTTTTTTGGAGGTGCAGCATCGGAAGGTAAGGGACCTATCCATTCATCGTCACTGTCATTTTCAGTAACCTCAACCTTTCTTTTCTCACTCATAATGAAAATAAATACAAAATACTTTCTTAAAACTTGAATATCAATGAACAACCTACAAGTGTCGAATATATTGTATACATAACATGATATATACAGATATAATACAATAATTACAATGAGGGTTACGGCCGTTACTGGCGCTACCGTCAGAATCAGTCAGAGGCCCAAGTGCTGATTGCTGAGTGCTGATGCCCTACAGCAGCTATCTTTTAAATATATAGATATACTGCCAATGTCCCTATAGTTCACATCACACTAACGCCATCAAACAGAATAACCCTCATTGGCAGTTGTCATTTCCGTATTTTTATAATTCAAAATTTGGTTTTAATGTCTAGGTATTGGTACTCTGTATTTAAATTATTCTTCATTAGAGTTATGATTCTATATTTTCAATTATTATTTGTCAATTTGTATAATATCTGATTAGTTAAAGTTGAATAAATGTTTAATAAATATTCCCAGCATGTGTTTTGGTAAAAATATTTATGCAAGAAATATAAAATATACATCTTTCTATTTCTTTACATTACATCATTAAAAATTTTTAATAAATTATTTGAATCTATAATCGAAATGAAAAAATGACATTACTTATATCAGCAATCAAGCATCCTTCAACTAATAAGTAGAATGAATTCAAACTTTCAGGATTTCATTTCAGGACAGTGGGCTAATAAAAATGGCGTCATTCGAATACTCAAATATATTCGTAGTTTGGCAACAGTGATTCGAAGCGCCTATAGTCAAAACAAAAACACATTCCCGCACGCGTTCGCATGAAAAGCCAAAAGCAGCACCCCAGCAGTTTGCAGAAAATCTCTCAAAACTGCTAAAATTCCTTGTCTCGCAATGACGACATGATCGTCGCTCAGACATTAGGAAAATAAAAGGTAACGATCAGCTTGTCGAGCGCGCGTGTTTTATCGAACGCGAGGCTCGCATGACTCGCTGAGTTTTTTCCTTTCAGACTCGAACTCGATGCTTACTGATGTTCGAGGGGAAGCTCAGTTGCGCGTTTTGGCGTCTCCAACATGGCCGACAATTCAAATTAGTATTAGATTTATCATCTATTTAAACCTACATTTTTTATACATAAACTGAAAAAATCGATAAATGCATATTTTAATAATATTTTAACATCTTAAACGGTATTAGTGAAACCGAAAAAGGGGGAAAAAGTAGGTGTCAAAAGGGGGGTTCTAGCGCGGGACCGCCAGAGGGCGCGAACCCGAAGACGCTAATGTGTTTCGCACTCGGCCGACTAGAGGGGATCACTGTTTTCGTGGTTAGTCCCCGGTAAAGCCTGTCCGCAGTCTGTCTCGTCCGGTCCGGTCTTTTGCCTCTTGTGGTTGCGGTGTCCGTGTTCACGTCCCATCCGCAACGTTTTTTTTAAAGTCGATCCGGACTTTTTCTCAGCTCCTCATCGTCTTCATTCATTGACGTCGCCACGGGCACGAGAAAACAAAAGGTAAGCCACTTTTTCGTGAATATAACGCTTAAAAAAGGGGACGCGGAAAGAAACAAGACGATGAGATTCACGTTCAAGGGGAGAGTCACCGCCGACGCCGCGCTGTGATATATATCTCACCCCCCGTACGACGCATCGTCGCCTTTCTCTCACTCTCTCGCTCTCGTGCACTTTTCCCAAGGTAGATCAAGACAGGGTGCGTGTGTACTTACGCATAGGCTAATGTAATTTAATTAGGAGGAAAGACGCGAAGCACAAGGCGTTTCATCTATTATACGCTATCCGCACGTGGTGCTTGTGCGTCTCGCATTTGATCGTATATGCTAGTGAAAAATTTTTTTTCACTTTTTATGCATCTCCGAGGCACTCCACGCTCAAGCTTCAATTCCCTTCGTCTCACGCCCTCCGTCATTATTTGTCTTTTGCATAAACTTGGGTCAGCGTTTTCTCATAGACGACGAATTCGGCGAATCACAGTTTTTTTCTGTCTTTTTCCCTCTCACAGAATGCCCGAGCAGCGAGTGCAAACGCAAGAGAGTGAGAGAGAGAGAGCGACTATACTACTACGGCGTCACTCCTGCCGCCGTGTGTGTACGGATGCCATGTTCGCTAACGCGCGCGCCAGCGACGAGAGAGTCGAGAGAGCGACACAAGATCGTGGCAGCGTGCTTCATTTTTCCTGCCTCCCTTTCTTTTAGCCTTTATTTCCACGTGTTTCTTCGTCTTTTTTCTTCCATTGCGCTTGCGGAAAATGCCTGTCGCCATTTTTGAAATGCCTTTTTTCAGCAGCGCGTGAAATAAAGTACGAAACAGTGAGATAGAGAGAGACAGAGAGAAGTAGCGGCGTGTAGCCACGTTGCTGTAAATCCGGCTTTTTAGCTTGCTATCTCTTTCTCTCTCGCGCTCTCTCGCTCTAGTGTGGGCTCTCTTTCTGCGTCGTGTTCGACAAAAAATAAAAGAAGGGGAGAATCCACTTTCCCGCACTAGCTCCGAAGTCGAAGCGAGTGTAGCAGCACACACGGGATATTCGGTGTTGAATTTTATAAGAAAGTCTCTTGTTTCCTCGTGAGTTTGGAACAAAAAAAAACACGTGCACACACATTCTTTTTCTCTCTGTGCCGTACGTGCTGCTGCTGCTTCTGCCCTATAGCAGCTATCTCTGTCTCTAAAGAAGAGAGTGCGCGCGCGGTTCCCGTGTGTAAGTGTATTTTAGTGAGCGCGCGCGCTGCAAGATGTACACGGTGCCATTTTATATGTACACATCGCTGCGCCCCGATGCCGGATAGGTTACTTTTGTTACGCGATATTTTGTCTTTAGTTGCGAAAAAAACGTAAGTTTGAGGGTAGGAATGAAACGAGAGAAATTTTCTGTTTGGGAAATTGTCTTTTTCGGTGGGAAAATGTCTTTATCGCGAAACGGAAATGAGGAAGCGTGTTACGTTTGCTATATGTATATGGCGAGATCCACGCTAAAAAATTTAGAAACTAGGCGATTTTTTACGTTTCACGGCTACTTTCTATCTTGATAACTGGCGGTTTCAGAAAAAGTTCTGTCAAATGCTTTCTGTTTTGTGAAAGGAAAGGCGTGTACTCATATCGTCTAAAATTGAATCTTTCAAATACATTGCTCGGTATAGTACATTGAGAGACATTCTCGTATTTCTATTTGAAAATCTTGTAAACTCGAATTCGAGACGTCGGATTTCGAAGTTTGATAATATAGGCTTTAGAAAATTTTGAGGTAGGCCAATTTGGCGTGTAGCACGCCATGTGCATCTATTCGACGCCTCCCCCGCGTGGGTTTCGTTCGTCTCTCGCGTCACTTCACTCTCGTCATTTTAGTGCAGCGGCACACGGAGTATAGTCGACAATAACGTGTACGTGCGTGCGTCCGACTCATCTCGCCTCTTTTTTTCTTATGCGGCAAAAACATTGATTCCGGCGTGCGAGTTATTAAATTATTGTGCGTCTCGCATGTGCTTCGAAATATCGTTTATAAGTTTCAAAGAAGCTTCTTTGAGAGAGCGTATAAAATTTATGAATATGTGGCACATTCTCTCTAAAGCTTCTGGGTTATCTTGAATTTTAGTATAGCTGCACAAGTGCTGCAACATCTGTTCCGAACGATTATTGAAGATTTGAACTTGTTTTTTCATTTTATAGATCATGTTACATTTTATTTAGCTTGATTGAAATGTTATTTTCTGAAAATGGAAGCTTTTTTAATAAATAATTACTTTATGTTAATCATTGTAATTTTTAATACTTTTTATCATCCTAAAATGATTAGCACAAAATCAAAGAATCCTTACAACATATATACTGCAGCCATTTATATAGTAATCTAATCAAAGCAAATGAAACCATTGCTTCATACAAAATATAAGAAAGTATTGTCTGGTCGTTTTAAATAAAACTACAATGTTTTCATTTTAAGCATCATAATTTTTAAAATAAATTCAATATAATTTTGAATTCAACTATAGCATAAATAGTCATTTGAAAGCATAAGGATAGTTTAAGAATGGCAGTGTGCTAAATATGCCATTTATTTTCTTTTACAGATTAAACAATGAGTTCAAGCGCATGTTACAAGTGTAATCGAATGGGCCACTTTGCCCGGGAATGCCCCCAAGGTGGTGCCACTGGAGGTAGAGACCGTCGTGATCGCGATGGTGGATTTGGCAGAGGTCGCGAAAAGTGCTTCAAGTGCAACCAGTATGGTCACTTTGCACGTGAATGCAAGGAAGATCAGGATCTTTGCTACCGATGCAATGGAGTTGGACATATTGCAAAGGACTGTAACCAGGTGAGTTCCGAAGTCAGTGCCATTTTTTTGAACTTATTTATTTTTAATTTTTGCCTAACATACTAACACTATCATGCTCATTTTTTAACCAATAGTATTATAGGTTCATATTTGTATACATGTTTTATTAAGGTGAAACAAGATTGTTTAAAATTTCACAAAAATCAATATTTAATATAAAGTATTCAAAGAAATCAAATAATTATTTTTTTTTTTTTAATGTTATGTAACAATGTTCTATTTATTTCACATAAAAATTAGTTTGTAATTACACTAACCAAAGAAACAAATATGAGCACTCATAATGTTTCTATAACTATACTAACACAACTAGTTACAATAAATAAATTGCATAACAAATATCAAGTATTTTTTTACTGTTACATACTAAAATTTAATTACGTATATCTATTTATATGTTTATATTTAATTAAAATAAAAATCTATTAAATATATCATATATCTGATATTTAAAAGAAGATAATATCAACCAATTGACATATATTTTAAATCATGATGTTTGATACTTATGATTCCTCCATTGTGCATCATTAAATAAATTATAAGAAATTAATTTGTAACAGTGATTATCAATTACTTGGTATGATGCAATAATGCATTCCTGTTGAATATATGCCAATAATTTTTCTATGTAAATAATTACACTTTCATGTTTTATGATACAAATATTAATTTCATAAATATCATGTTTGTACTACAAAAATCACACAATAGGAACATGACTCATATTTTTATTGTAACTTATCAACATGGAGTAAAAAGCAATAATTTTCAGACTCTTATTTAACCAAGTACAAATGGATAATTTTATAATTCTCCATTTGAATTTTCATAGATCCAAGTAATTGATGCTTTGTAACTCTGATTTAAACCAAACATTTGCAATAAATTATCTCTAAAATCATTAAATGTTTCAAATTTAAAAATGAACATAAAAAAAATTTTGTTACAATAATGATAACAATAAGTAACTTCTTGATGATTCGGCGAATATTCTGATAGATTTCAATAGTTTTGCGGTAAAGTTAACATCATTGCATTATACAATGAAGAAATAGTACATTACGCAACTAGTGAGCGAAGGAGATTGTCTCGACGAGGGGGAAGTTTGTCTCCTGAGCGAAACGGGGGTGACAATCACGAGTCGAGATGATAACCTGAGCGTACGTGTTGCGTAAAATACTTTTTCATACAACATGCGCAAAGGCCGATTTTGCACGCGCAAAATCGAACTTTGCGCACGGAGTGTGGAAAAAAGTATTTTTGCTTTCTAATTTCCTAAAACTACAATCATATGTAACAAATGATTCGAATCTACAATAATTTTATAAAATAATTGATGCTGGTTGTATGCCAATGATGTTAACTTCCAAGTCGAATTCAAACAGCAATAGCTCATTCCACCATTCCTCATCACACTGCTTTTTCATTCGTTAATAACTAAAAAGAAACTCAGTTTCAACAATATGGTTACCAGGGACCGGAAATGAGCTGCTACAACTGCAACAAAGCTGGACACATTGCTCGCAGTTGTCCGGAAAGCAGCAACGACTCTGGCCGTTTCACGATGCAAAGCTGCTACACCTGCAACAAAACGGGACACATCGCGCGCAACTGTCCCGAGGGCGGCGGCAAGACCTGCTACATCTGCCACAAGGCCGGTCACATAAGCCGGGAGTGCGACCAGGACGACAGGAAGTAAAGGGAGGACTGCTGGAATCCGTGCCGCTCGCTTAAAAAACGATAAAACGACAACACAAATGCCGCCGTTTACCGTATCTCGCGCGCGCGCGCACCGCCGCCACCACCCTTCTACTTACTGCCAGGGATTTTGTAGCTAGGTAGAGGATGCTATAAAAACAGATACTAAAAAAACAAAACAATTAAGAACGGGTTCGCACCGTGAGTTATTATATCTTGATAAAGGACACCATCACCCATCTCTCCGATGCTCCCAAGACCTCCTGGATCAGTTCCTCTGTCTCTCATTATTCTCTCAATTTGACCATTTACCCTTATGCCCTTCTTGACTTTTGATCCCTTTCTTGATAAAACATAAAAAGTTAAAAAAAAAAAAAAAAAAATAAGTAATGGTATATGTGACATGCAAAAAGCTCCCCCTCATGGGAATTCCTGCAGTTTGTTAGCACTCAACGAGTTTTTTTAATCCTAGTTGGTTATCTTTCATCAAAAGAATCATTTTGATAAGCAGGTATTGTACCCTTCATGTGTGCGCGCGCACAAGTACATTTAACAACACATTTAAACAAAATTAAGCGGATGCCGGAGTTCACTTTTACCGACAACTTTAAGCCTTTGAGCGATTTAATCTTGGTAATTATTGTTATTCTAATGAATTTGCGGTTGGTTTGCATTTATTTAAAGTGTAATGATTATCTACAAGGAAGGTTTTTTTCGTGACTTAGATTCTGTGGAGTATTAAAGGTTATGTTCTAGGAGGTTGCGTAAAAGTGTAGTGCAGGGGAAAATGATTTTTCTGGTAGATAATTGTTTTTGGGCGTTAGGTGATAATGACTATACAAGCTAGTCACAAATGCTAAAGTGTCGGTAAAATGTCACTAGGTAAGCCTCCGGAAGCCACTTAAACATAAAATAAAAAGAATAAAAAGAAAACAAGTAAAGTTAAAAAAGTAAAGGCATACCGCGTACATGCAAAGGCATAATTACACGTACACGGACTATTAATGATGTAATAATATTGTAACGTTCGATTTAAAACTGTAGCGCATAGAAAGACAAGAAAAACCAATTCCTTGGGATTGCCCCTTCCCACTTACCTTTCCTCCCCCCTTTACCTTTCCCCAACACCGTGACCTCTACGGGCATCATTCTGTCTTTTGCCATTTTTTTTTTTTTTTTTTTTTTTGTACGATGCAAGGTGTTTGGATAGCTTAGCTAAGAAACGAGAAAAGACACAAGATGATACATTGACAACGAAAGTGAGGGAAACTTAACGAGCTAGATTTTTGAGTTAACTTAGTTAAATGTAAGCTATATCCATTATCGGCAATGGAGCTCGTTTTATCTTTTGTTTTTTTTTCTTTTTAGTACAAAATGACAGAACATGTGACTTGTGAAATCTTATTATTTCTTTTTAAACTAATTGATGGCGTGCGAATATCAATGAATTATCTATGCATCTTGTATCTATAATTGTCTCTCTTCGTTTTAGGGAGAATCGCTCAATTTTTTCCCTCTATCTCTACTCTTATATAAAGCTCAGTAGTTGTTTAAAGCTGACGAAATTCGGAAATATAAGACGAAACAAGAAGTAAAAAAAAAAGAAAAAAATAAACGCGCAAGTATATTGGCCCTTGAATGAAATAAGCGCGCTATGTCAACATTAGGTAAACAGAAAAAGGGTGTGCAGCAAAAGAGAAAGAAAGCTCGTAAGAATGTAATGAGATTGTATTTGGAGTGGAGACGTTTTTCTTTTTCTAGCTGCTGCGAGCGAGCAAGCAGATTTATTAGGTTCTGTGTAATATCTCAAGTGTGTTTGTATATGAAGCCACATTGGTCGTGAGGCTGAATGTTGGGTCCAATCGTAAGTGAAGGTGTATTTTTTTTTTCATTAAAAATCCCAATTTTTCAACAAAAAGTACAGTTTAGTTTTTTTGTTTCCTTGTTTTATACTCTACACCCCGGCTTCCGTGACTTTCATCGTGATTCTGTGTATAGTCATGATCAAATTCATTGCAGTCGTGTCATATTCATCAACAATCATTTCTATCTCACTATCATCATTCTGATAGTTTCAAGCAACAGGATTATTTACAATTTTTTAAGGAATAAAAAGCAAGAAGTTTTTTAAATTTTATATTTTAATGCAAGTTTTGACAACAGTTTAAGATCTATGGGCTACTGGTTCTCATTACATTTTTACACTTATGAGTAAATAATTCCTTACTACATCGCATTTAAATACGTGCATACGTGCATACGTGCAGGAGCTGTATTTTGTATTGTAAAAAGTTAGATATACTGTGGTCGTTGCTGGTGACTGATGTCGATTTGTGTACACGTTTTTTACATGTATAAAATTGTACAGAAACTTATAGATTCACAACACAAGGATTTACATCTATAGATTCCCGTACACTTTTGTATATTAGAAAAAGATTTTTTCTTGCTGCACTCATTTTTATCCATCGCAAACGACGAAAGGAAGGAATTTTGCTAAAGTGTGATACTTTGTATTACTTACAAAATAATTACTTTTTTAATGATGGTCGCACAGAAAAATCAAATTTGTAGATACTTAATAATTGCTGCGTTACTTATACATGCAATCTGGTAGATGTGCGACGACGTGACGTACATGACTACGTATTTTTACGGATAGAAGAAGAGTTCATAAAATAGGGAGAGAGAAAAGAAGTGAGCAAGTATCGAGTAATCTTTATTTTTTTGACTGAAATTACTTAGTAATGTAAAAGTTCTGCGAAAAGTATGTGTTTGATGGACTCGGCAAGTGTGCATGACTAACAATATAGTCTTGTCATTCCCTGAAGAGTTTGTGTGCACATTTGGTAAATTTTTTATAAGTCTTCTAAACTAATCTAACAGAAAAAAGAGAAAGCAGATAAAAAAAATAGGTAAAAGAAAGAGAAAACGACGATAAAGGGGAAATGTAATATTACTTGTGCGTGGTAATCTAAGTCAGATTTCTTACCAGCAGCGACAATGCGTATAAATGTACAAAAGTCAGGAAGCCCAAATCGCATATTGCTTTTATGCACACTTGATCTCATTTTGTACAACTGGCAATTGCGTGACCTAATGTTACATTTAACTAGAACTTAGTGTCCATTTCATTGTGAAAAAAACTTTTTGCTTATAGCAGCCAATAGTGGAAGAACATTTGCGTAACAAGGGCTCCTGTACTTTTGTCTTTTGCAAGACTTTAGTACGAATATTGTAAAAAAAAAAAAAATACGACTGCTACGATGTATTTAATTGATTGGTGACTGATATTCAATCAGTCAAGGCTTGACTCGATTCAAATCTATTAATACTTAAAGAATGAAGAAAATGAGGACGAAGAGGAAGGAAAAAGTAATCTACAAGTAATAAAGGATTATTCACAGTTATGTTTTTAAACTGAATTTTTGAAATAGAATGCGTACGGAGAGGCAGACACTCGACTTTGTCTTATTTCTATGGCTTTACCCACCTTTTAAAATAAAAGAAAGTTTACTCGTTTCTACCTTTGTTATTCTAATGTCTATGACAGTGAGCTTTTGTCGTGTATAAATTGAAGCGTAGTACACATTGGTATAATAAATAGAGCACTTTCGCGTTGCGGTTGTGCTTAAAAAGTAAAAAGTTTTAAATATTATACTTCTATATTACCCAATTCATTGTTTTTTCAATGTATCGTAATGGATTTTATTATATACATAATTTAGTCTTATACTTTATATCAGCATGTTATTCACAACTTCATTAATTTTGCTAAAATTGGCTAAAACTTTTATTTAGAAAAAAATTTTTATTTAATTTATTAATAATTAAGTATTGGTTTTGAATTCTCTTAAAAAAATATTTAAGCACGTGTTTGAAAATTAAAATTTATTATATAGGTACAAAATTAGAAGATATTTGGATAAATAAACAAAGCTATTAATTCTAGATTAATTTTAAATAATAGGTATAGCTCATTTGAAAAATTGAAATAATTCATACATCCATACATCCATATATTTCCTAAGATGTACGTACTTGTGCATTTTTTATACTTCTTAATCCCTACACAATGCATAAACTTATATAAACTTAAATTTTAATTCATTTTTTACTAGCCAATTGAATACTGGTAAAAGGTATGCATAACGCATATATGTACCTATTTGCAATATACAACATGACGTTTTCAATACTTTTAAAAATAAGTAAAAAACTATACTATATGCTAATTTAGCGTAAGGGTTTATACTTAATTAACTTGTGCATATAGTATTTTTTTGTCAAATCATTCCTATAATTTAGTTAGCAACTAAAGTCAGACGTTTTGTTTTCTTATAAAATTACTACGAAAATGGAAAGTGATTAAAGGTATTATAGGTACTATTGGTAAGTACCTATAACATATACCTACAGATGAGTTTCGAAAAGTGGATACCTGAAGAGCAACGTTGAGGGATACATCCAGCTTGTTCATGTTTTTAATTTGGTGGGGTGACAGAAATAGTACTTATTACGTTATAGGTTAGAGAAGGTGCAGACAAGCAGAACAGAATTGCATTGCATGTAAACATGAGGTCATAAGTAAAACATGTTCATCATTCAAAATAAAATTTAGTTAATAGCAGATTGCAGAAAGTTACTTTTAGTATTTTTGCAATCATGCTCGTAAATTTTTGCGACACGTGTTTGAAAACAGATGTAACTTGCAGCACTGTTAGCACTGAAGGTTATGAAGTGTCAAATCTTGTTAATAATTGTGATAAAGGATTCCTAGCTTATTCGTGCATTAAACCTCCAATAACTATTGATTTTGTTTTTATCTGCAACATTCAAATAAGCCATGTTATCATTTGGCCCCAAGTTGGAGCACAAAAATCATGCGGTTTTCAGTTATCTGTCAAATCATCTGACACCAAAAATCAGCCGTTCAGTGATGTTTCAACAGCCTTCATAAAAAAAGAAGAATCAGGAGTTTTATTTTGTCGAAGGGACATTTCACATCATACACAAATTCATAAGCCTCAGAATTTTGCAGAACGTTACATAAAAGCAATAAATATTACTAATTATGTTAGTGTACTACGTTTTAGCATTCTTAAGACTGAAAATTCAGTACCTGCTTTGGGTAAGATCGAAATTTGGGGTAGGGTTTCTCCAAAATGTGGTAAAGATATAGCTATGAATGTTATGGCACTTTGGACAAATCGATACAACAATTTATCTGCCTATAATAATTCTGCTACTGCTACTGCTACAACTGCTACTACTACTACTACTACTATAGAGGAGAAAACACAAACGTAAATGGTTATAGTAAAATTTATTTAATCTTAAAATAGATAAAAAGTAATTTTATTAATTTTTTCAGAGAGCAAGTAAGTGATCTATTAAATGTACCAGAAGACTTTTTAGATCCAATAACATTGGAAATAATGACTCAACCAATTATTTTACCAAGTGGTAAAATTATTGATCAAAAAACATTAGAAAAGCATGGTTACAATGAAGCTGTATGGGGTAGACCAGTTTCAGATCCATTCACAGGACTTTCTTTTAGTAATATACGTAAGCCCATTGCTGCACTGCCTTTGAAAGCACGAATTGATAAATTTCTTCTCGAAAATAGTAATGAAGAAGAAATAAAGAAATTACCTAGAGTATTAGGTTCAAAAGTGATACAAAACTGTAAAAATGTAGAAGTAATAACATGTATATCTGCAAGTTCTGTAAATAATGTAAATACTGTAAA
Source organism: Megastigmus stigmatizans (assembly GCA_900490015.1). Classification (NCBI taxonomy): domain Eukaryota; kingdom Metazoa; phylum Arthropoda; class Insecta; order Hymenoptera; family Megastigmidae; genus Megastigmus; species Megastigmus stigmatizans. The sequence goes on along the minus strand of UELV01166854.1, from coordinate 6,901 downwards.
AAGTAATAGTCGATTAAAAAGGGCTTTGCCTGCAGTAGAAGCTACTTCAAGTTATGTGAAGAAATCTTTCCGTGGGCATTTATTGCCAGTAGTGTCTCTCAGAAACTCTAATATTGCTACAAAAACTTCTGCAAAAGGAACACCAAACTCAGATATTTGGATAAGAGAAACTATTAATAAGGAAGAACTTCATAAAACGAATGCTGCCATTGAAGAGAGATTAAACTCAAGTATTCAAGTTATTAACATGCCAACTTGCAAATGTTGTTCAGATAAACTATTTTATAAGTTGCCTTGTGAACATATTATTTGTAGGAAAGCTTTGTTGTCACTTGATAAAAATCAATGTACTATTTGTAAATTAGAATTTAAATCAAGTGAGCCACAAAGATTTCACTTATGTAATTAATGTAAATTAAAAATCCATTTTTGTATTGATGTATCCAAAGTAATTTATTAAAAGTAAATTTCATTTTTTACATAAAATCAGCAAATATGCATAATTGGGTCTTTTTTTATTCCAGTGATTACATCATTAATTTTTATACTCGATACTTTAAGCATAAGTGTTAATATAATAACAAATGAGAAAATGCTTTAGTAGTCACCGGGGATTTTAAATTATGTTCAAAATACATTTTCTAAATAACTATTTTCTTTTTTTTTTTGACTACTAATAGACTTTTATAACGTTAATTACTACAAGATAAGGTGGCCAAGTATATCATCAGATTCTTATCACATTCTAGTTTTATGTTTGTAACTAAAATCGCATTTTATGCAAGGATTTTCTTGCTCATTTCATATTTCTAATGACTTAAGTTGTCTCTTCCTCGAATATTATTTTACATATAATTTTTAAAAAAATGCCATGAAGGGAATGAAAATTGTTACTCAACAAAAGTTTTTTTCAACGATTATAATGTCAAGTAAGGACATAGTGGATGTAATTTGCAATGCAAATGTCATCCATTAGATTTCCCATTCTTGCATTTTTATTATAACCATTATTCTCCATAATATAATGTTTTAAGCTATCTCGATCGTGTTTAACATTTGTAATGACAATGTAAATGTAGTTTTTTTGTTTCGTTTGTAGATTACACGTAATCCTTCCATTATCATGTTACTGTAAACCTGCTAGCTCATTGCCGAGAGCCATATCGTCTTTAAAAGTCTGCAACATAAAAACATGAATGTTTAGAATCATATCTTTTATACATTTAGGTAAGGTTATAACTAAACAATAATTACCCATAAAAATTTTCATTAAACTTCTTGCTTGGCAAGAGGGGCATCTTTTGGTTCTTCTGTTATTTTTATAGCTTCTTTCTTTTCCTCAGCTGCAAGAGCTTCGTCAGCCTCTTTCTTTAGTGCAACCTTGAACATGAAAATTTAAATAATATTTCAAATAGAGAATATTTTTCATTATTTTGATAAAGTAATACAGAGTAATCTGAAAAAATAATAATTTGATGATAAATATACCTCCTCTTTGCTAGCCTCATCGAAGTTCTCCACCAGGTCAGGCACTTCATCGTCCTCTTCTAGGGCAGCCTTACTAACTCCACTACCGGCAACAGTACTGGCCAATCGCTTCAACTGGGTAAGACCCTCAGGACCAAGCTGACTTAAAATGCCAGGAAGCATTTCTGTGATTTGTTTGTTTTCGCCATGACCAGTGATGGCAAACGTATTTGCTGAAAGGCTGGCTTGTGCTTTGGGGTTGTTGAAGTGGATGACAGTACCATCATCCTTGATCATGTTGACCTCTTCGATACCAGGAATCGTATTCACAGATAGTTTTTTTAAACAGCTCTGCAGTTTCTTGTCATCTGTAGCGGCAGTTGCATGCACGACCTTGAAAAAACATTAACCAGTAAAGTAACCATAGTAAACACACATGTTAGTAAACAAATTATACATCTAAAGAATGTATAACTAATATAGAATTATTTTTTTACACATATAATGATATGCATATCGTAATCAAATTTAATTGAATAATCATAGACTGAGCCAAACTATACTTACAGAAAAAGATACAAATCTCAATTAATAACTTAACAACTTTGTACAAAAATAGCTTCTCTTCATAGAGCTGAGTGCAAAGTACACTCTAGGAATTTGGTACCTCATTTACGTCTATGAAGAAAATGGATAAAAAAAACATGCAACTCAAATAAAGGTCCAATCCGATCGTACAGCGACTCGCGATACAAGATAATCGTGATTATGAGGCAAATCCAAAATAAGTAAGAAAAAAAAATACGCAAACGCTTATCAGAGAAAACATAAAAAATGCTTGTAATCAGAAAACACTCACCTTCTTCTTACGACGGGGGGTACCCTTGCCTCCAATTCGCACTTGAGCCTGGAGCTTCTTCAGCTTCTCCGGATTCATGGTTTGTTAAAACGTGTAGGATTCACAGGCAAGAAATTAATCTAGAACGTCGAACGCTACTCGTAGACCTGGCGGAAGATGAGGAGACACGCACTTTGGTGTGTAAAACGCGGACGAGAGGGAACGAAAAAGGGACGACTCGAGTTGTGTGCGCGCGGCACACCGGCGATCGGAGAGAGAGAGCCAAACACGTGCTCCGTCGTTGGGTTGAGAGAGCGCCGAGCAGCACAAGAAAATGGAAGTTGGATTTTACACTGCATACAAGGCTATATTACGAGCGAGAGCGCGCGAGCTGACCGCGCGAGTCAAGGTTTCCGGTTTTTTAAGGTCGTCTTTCACTCGGTCTCTTTTACTTTTATATCGGAGGTCAAATATCGTTACAGTTTACAACAATAATATTTGATTGGAAATCATATGTTCGAATTTCGATAATCAAAGATTAATAAGAATGATAAGAGAGCACGAATAAAATCCTTCAACAAAATGTGACCAAGATGTAAATGTAGGATTCTGGTAAAAATATTTTTGTTTGTTATTATAAGTACAGAATTTTTGCGGCTATTTAAAAAGTATGCCCAAAATTGGTATATGCAACTTTTATTATTAAATTTATTTCATATAAATTTTTAACTTATCTTATCATAGTGAACACGAAATTACATGTGGGTAGTTTGTCATAATATGCATATTATCTGCGTACTAAAACATATTTTCACTATCGTGAGTTTACAAAACTATGTAAAAGTGGCAAATGCAGTCAATATTCTCATTCATAATCAAAGTAAGCAATTATTGTGAAAATAATTATTTGAAAGTTCCCGCTTGAAATTACGAAGGCCACGTGATTTCAAAGATTTCAATATCGCGCAAGATTCGCGAGAAACAACCTTTATATCGACTTAAAATATGCGCATATTTTTAAAGGTTAGTTTCGCAACTGAAGCGTTAAGCTTTGCAATGCGCATATTGCTTTCGACCAAGTAATCGAGCTTTATATCCCATCGAATATGACTTTTGCATATTTTCAAAGCTCTTTTAAGCGTTAAATCGATCGAAAATATCAAAATGCTAATTTAGCGTGAGATTATTGCGCGCTCATTTGATTGGAGTTGTATAAGTGACGGAGAAGTCGGCGGCTCTATTTATACTATGCGGGTCTGCCTCGAATCTAATTTATGTGTTGTGTTGCGTACCTATCTCATTTTTAAAACCGCAGCAAAAAACCACCATGAATAATAAGTAATGCCTTTTTTGGAAGTCTTTGATGAGACAAACACGACGTGTTTACAGATTTTACAGTCATTAGAGCTAAATAAAGTCCTATATATTTATAATATATTAAGATTCCTAGATTATTAATGAAAATCTATTTTTTAAAGCAGCCTCATAAACTATTATTATGTTTTAAAGCTGAGTATTTCACGTAAATAGAATCATCACATTAGTTAAGTACCTATCACTGAAATTTATCGGAATTTAAAATATAAATAAAACTACTAAAGCGAACGTATAATTTCTTTTGAAACAAAAGCCAAAATATATCAACTTTAGAAAAACTAGGATATAGGTATTATGCCTTAAAAAATGCATTTTGGCTTTCGAGGGAATTTTTTAACCTTATAAGTATACTACTTTTTACATAACTCTGCAGGTAGCGTGAGCATTTTGAACCAGCAAGAGTAGAGAGGCACTCAAATTACTCTCATAAGTTCTCATTAGTGGTAAGCGTAAGAAATTGCCAGCAATGAGTATGAAGTGTTTGATATGAAACGGGAAAATGGGTTCTGTGAACAGCAGAGAAATCGCAGCTGCACACTTTACCGACGACGAACCTCTGACCTTTTACCAACGAACGCTAAAACCCAAAAAACCACAGGTAATGTGTTGAATATTTTATAAGCTATATATATTTAATTTAATTTTGTCAAAATATTTTTAAAAGTGCAGTGAGATAAGCATAGATTAAATAAATGATATTATACTTACAATATTGTTTTCAAATATTTACGTATTTTTCATAAATAAAGTATACTAAAGGGAGAACTACAGTAAGACACTGATATACAATAATTTCTTTTCAATTTACCATTAAGTGAGACGTTCATTTTTTTTTAATTTTATGTTTTATACTGTAAGTGATGACAAAGGCTTCGCAGGTCTATTTAGTCCGGGTTCTGGGTACCTTTTCGTATGTACCACAGTTCACAAGAGTATCCGATGAAACATATGTATTTTATGTATTTTTTTCCGTAAAATTCCAATATCTTGGTCAAAATTCTTTAAAAGTTGCACATTTTACGTGAAACGCGATTTTCTCAGAAAAAGGGTTAAACAGATTTTTAATATACTGAAACAACTTTTTTGTAAAAACGTTTAATTTAATTAAAGAAAACTTCTTAATTTTGATTTAGAAAAAATGTTTTCATCTAAAATAAATAAAATATCGTATATTATCAAAAATAAAAGTCCTTACATAGAAAACTGTGGCAGCTATATTAATAAACTCAACGTCAAAACAAAAATCGTTATTGGTTTTTTCAAATATCTATAATAGTTTTTTATTTTTATTTATAATTATTTATAAAAATGGTCGAATTCAACAATAAAAAAAGGTTTGATTCATAAGTATTATTAATAATTTTATAGACTGATGTATAATGATTGGGAATTGGTATTTTAAAATGCATCTTTTTCTAAGAAAATCGCATTTTACTTAAAATGTGCAACTTTTATAGAATTTTAACTAAGGTGTTCGGATTCTACGGGAAAAATACATAAAAATATATACGTTTCATCCGGTTCTGGTGTATAAGGAAAGATACCCAGCTCTAGGACTACTTCCGCAGGCCCCCGATAAACACACAGATTCAATCGGAGAGCCAAGGAAGGCAGACGTACTAATTAATTAAGTACTAGACCGCACGATATTTTATTTGTAGCCAAAGGAGGCACGACGAAGTTATAATAAATTACAATTATTATTTCTGTTTTACGAATTAAATTGTGTGTGCCCCGTTGACCATTTCACCCGTAAACCATTCTCTATCAAACACATGTCATATCACAATTTAATTTCTTTCAATATTTAAATTCTGATTCTTATAAGTATTACATTTAAGAATTAGAATTTTTTTTTAAATCCTCCTAAATCAATTAATTTTTTATGGTCACCCTCGCACATTTGCAATTTCTGGAAATGAAAAAGTCAACTCACAAAATTTTTCGCTCATCCCATTTGCCAAATTGTATATTACTTCTTATACACATTTGTTCCAAATTTTCAAAGGACCTTCGTACTCAAACACTTATCAGTTCGGTGCAGAACAAGGAAATTTTAAGGGTAAGAAGTATTCCCAACTCTACATCAACAACTTTCCAAAAGCTTGGTTTTCTAATTCAAATCAACCTCGTAATATTATTGTATCTATAAACATACAACATAAACATACATATACAAGAAAAAATTAAATATTGTAAGAAATAAAAAATAAAAAAAAAATTGACCGTGTCATTTTTTTAGGTAAAAGCGAAAAACAGATTTTTTCACTTTTATCTCTGAAACAGTTAAAGTAAGAGCGAAACGGACAAAATTATCAAGCTTCCTAAAGGAGAATTGACTTTTCCATATCTATCGATAGGTATACTTTATAAAATTGCATTTTTAAGGTTAGAATTCGTTTCCCGGTTTTATCTCAAGAATTTCTGAAGCAAAGGGACCTATCTTTTCGGTATTCTTAAGGGGAGGAATCAACTTTACAATATTATAGATACCTATACTTATCGGAAATTTCATTTTTTTAGGTTAGAATGCGTTTATAAATTTTATCTTAGAAATAGTTAAAGTGCGGGCGAAACGGACAAAAATTTAGAGCTTCCCACAGGGAAATTGACTTATCGTTGTCTATCGATAGTGAACAGTGAATTCCTTACCTTAGAAATCCTTAAACAATTTGGTTTTGTTTGCTCAAATCATTCTCGAATAAGCGAAAAATGAATTTTAACCTAAAACAATGCAGTTTTAAAAAGTACACCTATCGATACGAAAAGTTAATTCCCCTTTAAGAAACGTAAACATTTGGGGAGTTCCACCCAAGTTGCAAAAGTTTCAGAGATAAAAGCGAAAAAAGAATTGGATAACTCAAAAAATACGATTTTTCATAATTATGTCTGTAATAAATATCGGCGACTTTATACAGTTAGACGTTAACGTATTACCGGATCCTACAACTTAATTGACTATTAATTTATTTTTGATAAAAATTATATCAATTTATTATAATTACAGAAATTCAGCATACACATATTCTTAGTGTAAAATTATAGAGGTTGCTTTTTTATATAAGTAAGTTATTATACCATAATAATTCTAAAAAATTAGAGATTTACTAAAAATTATTTTTATAATAATATTTAAACATTAAGAAATATTACTTATGTCGACTGTACTCTACTATAAACTGACAAAGATTTTTCTATTGGTCTTACAGTCTAATCAAT
>UELV01166850.1:0-11420 GCA_900490015.1 Megastigmus stigmatizans | reverse complement strand
ACATAATGTTTACATCATTTCTGAGGTCGTAACAGAGCGTTTTTTTCGAAATTCAAACAAAAAAATTAAAGTTATCTACCTGCATCATCCACGCATATATATAGATATACATGGTAATACAAATCAAGATGGCGTCTCCCATACACGTAAGTAAGAGTAGAAAACTTTTCTTTTTTTTGTATGAATGATGTAAGCATTATGTCATTGCAGTTTCATAAAATTCCATGCAGGATTCTCGGAGATTTTTATCCTCGAAAATTTCGAAATTTCAAAATTAATAGCTATCTTTATATATTTTGTTCAGTACGAAATTACGGACACTACCGGTAAGGTAGGAATCTTTCCGAGGGTCGCACATCCCCTTAAGCATGACTTAATTTTTGAATTTTTAACAGTATAATCCAAACCATATTTATTTTCAAGAATTTTTGATACATCGTTTAAGCAATACAAATTACATATTATAATATTTTAATTTTGATGCTAGCACATTTAGCTCTATTTAACCCATTTCTTCCTAAGCGTCCATTTTATAATCGATTAGTTTTTTGCCTAAAAATTGTCGGAAAAAAAAATAACCAATAGCACTTTTCCGAAGTAAAATTGTCCGCTCTTTACGATTCTGAAGTCAGAATTTTGAAAATTCCATTAGAAAATTTCAAAATAGCGGTTTGATAAATCAGAAATACATTATAATAATCGACTATAAAATGGCCGCTTAGGAAGAAATGGGTTGATAATAATAATTTCGTGTATACATCATCTTGAAAAAATTTAGTCATTTTCAATAATTTTTTCGCTCTTTTCTTGACCTGTATTTCACACAACTTCTTTGACTTTTTCTTTTCCATTGACCACAAATTATACAAACGCTGATATTTATGTTAAAGTCATCAGATAATATTTTAGATTGACGAGAAACTATGGAAGTTGTACTATCATTATCATCATCGCTATCATCATTATCATTACTTTCTATATCGTTCTCGGCATTACATTGTAACCGATCCACATACTTCTTATTAGGGTAATTTTTATAGCAGTTATTTAAGTGGTAATAAAATGTATCTGAAAATATTTTTGTAATTATTAATAAATTTTACTTTAAAAACAATCTATTTCTTAAAAAAAACGCGATATTAAAGCTAACGTAATTTTAAACTTCTTTTGTCTTTTTTCACATACGTTTATTATGTATATAAATCTATACAGTCTAATACAGATAAAACATAAAAAATGACTATAATTTGTAAATACTTACCATCCTCAGATAATAATTTTATTCGGTCATAAATGGCATCACGCCGTAATTCTGCTGAATGCTTTATATTTCTTCTGTCGTTCTCAGTACTATAAGTTTGTATATTTTTCTTTATTTTCTGACAAATTATGCATGATTTAGTATTTATAAGTTTATTCATAACTTTACAACTAATTTTACACGACAAATTAAAGTTACGGGAGCGCGATATCGACGAGAATAGAAGCACTGCGTGATAAGCTGCATGGCTTGATTTGTTATAAACAAGTCCATACAGGAATGTTGAACAACGACGGTGCGCTTAACGCGCGCTTGCGCGCGAAATACGAAATACAAGATTTAAATTAGTGATAATAACGATAGTACCTTATATACATATTTTTTTTATTATTATTAAATAACAATAATAACTTATACACATAACATTTTACATGTCTCAGTGCTTACCGCTTAAAAATCAATGATTAGAAAAATCAAAGAGTAGAAATATTAATACCACCAACAAATGAGCTTGTTCTTAATTGCACGTGCAAGGTTTGCAGTAGAAATACGTGTGCTTGTGTAGCGGAAGAAATTTCCTGTTGCTCATTTTGTTTTTGTCAACGTGCAAAAATGTATTTAACAATATAAATAAAGTACATGACAGTGATCAAAGTTTTATATTTATAAAATTAATAAAGTTCTTGTATGTCATTTTTTGATAAAAAAAATACGTAGAAAAAACCTTGGTTGGCCAATTTGTATGGCTTCATATGTCAGTATAGAGCTTTTACATCAAATTAACTTTTATTCGGCGTAATATCTCAAATAGAATACGAGATATACGGAAAATAGTAAAGAGCGCTTACCTCGGCGCTTACCGCTTAAAAATCAATGATTATGAAATTTGCTGTAACTTTTGTTCCAATGAAGATATTTGCAAAAAACAAAAACGAGCATATTTTTAATGAAAAAAATCAACAATTTTGTGTATTTAAAATGCCGCTATTGCCATTCAAACAATTTTTGTAGCGTTATAAACAAATTAATTTGATAATTTTTTACATAATTTAAAGCTTTTGGAAACGCAACATATTTTTTAACATAGAAATTTGTTATTTATTATTATTTTTTCTGATAGAAAAAATATTTACCTTTAAAATGAAAGCTTATAAGCTTAAAAATTTTAATCAGAACCGAAGATACAAGCAAAAGAGTGAGTGCGCAGAGCGAAAACGGAACCTTGTTGCACTAAATTGACAATAACTTTAGATCTATTTAACATTTCTGAAAAAAATAAAATCGAGCAGATTTGTGATTAAAAAATGAACAAACTGGCGTAAATTAGACTCTGATAGCTGTTAAAAAACAAAAGATATAGCCATTTAAACAATTAAAGGTACCATTTTACAACAAAGCACTATTAAAATTCGTTTTCAGCGGCTCAAAATACGTTGGAAAAATCTTGGGGCGAGCTTAGGCATAGAAAAGGCCACGGAAACCCACTTGGCGCCTAGACTAATAAACGCTGTGTACATAATGGACTCGTCATTCACAAATACATGAAAGAAAGCGTCTTTCAAATCGATACGCGTAAAATATTTCCTCTTATGATTTACAAATGGGTCGTACCAAAGGAACCGTAATTTTATTTATCTCCCGATAATCTACGCATAGTCGATATTCTCCACTTTTTTTCTTTGTCAGAGTAACTGCACTGGTATATTCAGAACTGCCTTGTCCTATAATTCCTCTTGATAACCAATCTTGCACTATGTTTTGAATTACTTGCTCCTCGTGGTAAGAAAAACGCCTCGGTTGTACTCTTACAAGCTTGTCACTTCGCAACTGGATTTTCAGCTTCACAGGGCATTTATATGGATCCGAATTACTGTTATTGACTCATTTAGTGATGGTTCTTACGATCCAATTTCGTTATTCCGTGGATAAGTTCGGATTGATATCAACCGTTGGCTCGACAGGGGCTACGTCAATATTCATAATAGAGACAATATGCTCCGATAATTCATTCTCTAAATAAAAAACTATATAATTCTATGTCTTTCTCCATGAAATAGAATTAATGAACGCTTGCCTAAGAATAACATCAACAGCCATGACCTCATGGGGTACTACTGCTATAGGTATGCTGTAAATTATCGAATCGATATTGCCCTTAAAAACAACACTGGTGCTATTTATAAGTTGGTTGCCGAATCCCCTCAAAACTTTCGTCTCACTGTAAATACGTTGAATCTCCATTCTAGAAAAACAACATTGCGTAATTAAATTCAAGGGACAGTCAGTATCAAATAGTGAAACTAATGTTGAATTTCCAAATAAAATATTTTTATAATTCATTCCAGAACTTACAGGCGTCAATAAAGTGTCGTTGAACTACTTTTATTAGAAGGACGTATCGATATATTCGCTGTAAAACATTAAAAATAGCCAATATACTTTATAATGCTATAATGCATATAACTGAGAAATGCCAGCAATAAAACTACGCATGTTAAAAGAGTTTCAAAACTATAAAATCTATAATAAGTACATACATTTGTTAAATATGTGCACTTATTGAACTTATTTTATAACATTAAATACATTTCTACGCAAAAAAGATTCAAAATTATAAACTGTAAACTCATTTTGAGGTTACAAACCTTCATTCTATTATTGCTTTTTTTAATTACTTATTATATATTTTTCTTATGTTATTTTTTTTACTTATTTTTTACTTATGTTTTACTTACTTATTTTTTTTTTACTAACTTAATAATTATTTCTGTTGACAAAACACTTTAGGGTCGATTCTACAATGATGTTTCTACTGTACCTTTGCGCTACTTATTATACATTGCACCACGTTTTCTTAACCAAAAATTGAGTTTTATTTTTTATTAAGTAAAAAATTATCAGTATTCAATTTTTAAATACGGAGCATATTCTATTGGTCACGTATTTCCCTTTTGGCACTCGAATTATGCCTAAAAAGTATTTATTTTAAAAGATATGGACATTTAAATATTCGAGACTTTCAGATTTTCTTTTGAAGAATATAAAATGCAGCAATTTAAAAAAATGCTACCGAATGACGGAGCAATTTATAATCAATTGATGAGTATTTTTTTTTTTTGACAATTATTAAATTTGTTACTTGGGATTTCCGCAATGCGCTATACGCAGTTTGACGATTCAACTGTCGGTACGCTCTGAAGTGTGTTGGGTGCAACTGTGAAATCCTCTGCTACCAGCAGTCAGCACTGTCATTATTATACATCGTCGCGGTTGAACGATTCAATTATTCCCGTAAGAGCGCAACACTATAGAGATGGAGCAGAATAAATTTTGTGAGTTCTGCGTACTAACACGGCACTTGTATAGTTAGAAAATGCAAAAAGACTGGTCATGCCTCAAGCATGGCCTCAGTAAAATCAAAGTAGACGCGGAAATATATTACTATCTGTTTGGATTGTCGTCGCAGCAGGAACACAAGCGAGGGCGAGCAGGCGCCTACGATACTTTCGAGCGATGCGCAGCGGGTTGCCAGTGGGCAGGCGCCTGAAATAATTTCGGGCGGTGTTCAGCGGATTGCGGGTGTACAGGCGCCTTCTACTAGGGCCATATATACATCTACGCCGACGAAGCTCGCAACGGTTTCGGGCGCACGTACGACTTGTGCCGCGAATACTTGCGCATAGTCGAGCATCCTGAATTTAATGGAAATGCAGTTTGACTTGCTTCGGAGAACATTGGCCGATTTCGAATCTCGGATAGAATATAGACTTGGTAAATTTACAAATGAACCAAATACTGTACCAGTAACGGGTGAAAGGGTTCACAAACTGATTTCTCAGATCTCATCTTATGAACGAAAATTGAACATGCGGTCAACCCAGCTGGAGGGACTGCACAGTGATCGGCTAATGTTGCTCCATGAAAACTAATTATTAAAAGAAAAAATAAGTTCACTTTATAAAATTTCAGAGATGGTCGACGATGTCGCAAGTAATAATAAAATTACAAATAGAAATTATGTTAAGCCTAACGACGAAAATGCAAAAAACGAATTGCAGGTGTTTGTATCGTTGGGCTCCACACATAAATCTGCACCCCCTGGTCGCTCGTGCTGTGAGAGCTCTGGCGCGGGATCTATCGACAGTACTAAACACTGTGAAGTCCTTATAAATGGTATTTTAGATGAAAAAAATTCAGATATCAATCTTGAAAATGTTGCCTCGTGCTGTGAGAGCTCTGGCGCGGGATCTATCGACAGTGCTAAGCACTGTGAAGTCCTTATAAATGGTATTTTAGATGAAAAAAATACCCTCAGCACTGTCCTTGCTAGGGAGGACGTCGTTGAAGCTCGCGTCCTGCAGCCTCGGAGTGCTGGCGGCGACCGGCGGTGGCATGGTGTTGAAAGCGAGAAGACCGCCGTCTTGTGTAGTTAGGCTCGCCAGCAGAAAGCGCGTTTCAAAGATTATTCGCGCTAAACGTTCGCTCGCCAATAATTATATTACCACCAAGGATGTTAAATCCGCTTCTCCTGACCATGAGTCTGTCAGGCACTTGCCAGACAGGGAAATTTTTATTAATGAAATGCGCACATCAGAATCATATCGCAAATTTTTGGGCCTCAAGCAGCTTGCTTTCAGGCTGGGCTTTAGGTATGTCTGGCACAGTGGTTGGAGGTTCTTGGCCAGGAGGAGAGGAGGCGAGCGGGCGCATATTTTCACCTCCGCTGCGGATCTGCAGGTGATAGCAGATGCCTATCGTAAAGGGATTGACTGCCCTGCTACTTGAGTTAACATCGAGGAGGGGGGCGGCCAACCTAAGATTGGGAGCGCTGCATTTTCTGCATGACTTCAGCGGAGCACTGCTGGTTGGGCGATGCAGGGAGCATTGAGCGCAAGCTTTCTCAATGTGAATTTTTTGAGCGCGGGCTTTCTCAATTTGAATTTCATGGCGGTGGTGTTGCCTTATATATTAGAAATGATTTGAAAGTCAAAGTTTTGTCTACATCAGAAAATACGGGTCCAATGAAACCATCTATACCGGAATTCATATGTGACGTACAAAGGGGCAACTCACCGCCAGTCTTGGTGGGAATAGTTTATTGGCCCCCAAAAATTGTTTTTAATAGAGACCCTGATTTTCTCTCTTCCTTGCGAGATTTGTGCGGCAATTACAGCCATAAAGTTATCATGGGGTATCTGAATGCAGAGTTGTTGTCGGCGGGTGGTGATGCAGAGTTTATTCGAAATCTTCGAATGAACTCTCCCTTAAGATCATCTAGCACGGCTCAACGTATCATACCGACACATCTCATACATGGATTGACATAATACTTGTTGACGATGACGATACGGTACGTGACTTTGGGAATAGCTTGGCACCCTTTCGCAGTAGGCACAGCATTATTGACCTTTGTATTGTTTCTCCTCCAAACGATGTTTTTAGTTTCAGAAATTATCATAAGATAAATGATGAGGAGCTTAATGAATTGTTGTGTCACTGCGACTGGTCATCATTTGATCCACCAGACTCAGATTTTAACTTTGATGGGACGCTTGATGGTCTCGTTTCAAATCTATTGGAAGCTATTAATGAATTAGTGCCTTTAAAAACTGTCATTCCACGTAAGAAAAAAGCACCATGGATTGGGACCGACCTCAGCTCCTCATAAACAAACGCAACGCTATGCCTCGACAATATAAAAGAACCAGGAATGCTGTCTTGCTAGATGAGTTTCTTCATCTTCGCAATGAGGTTGAGATACGTATGCATCAAGAGCACACCTCCTATTTAAGTAACTAATTATCTGATGCTCTTGATCATAATAAGGATATCTTGACGGAGATGCGTAATCTCGGCCTCTTGCCTAAGAGCAAGGAGGAGTTACATGGTCTTACCCCGGATGAGCTTAACTCGTACTTTGCAGGTGTGTCGGTCGCACCCAATGAAGATATTGAGGATGTGATGGACATTGCTTTTTCGGCGTCTGAAGATGGGTTTTTCTTCAAGCCAATTAATTTTGCTGATGTAGTTCTCGCCGTTCGCCGTTTCCCATTTTTCATCACAGGCGAGGGGTGTGGACGACATACCGCCAAGCGTAGTAGTTAAGTCTCTGCCGGTGTTCGGGAATTATATAGTTTGTTTATTCAACTCCTCCTTTGCTCAGGGAGTCTTTCTGAGCACTTGGACGAGGGCGCAGTTGGTTGCTTTAAAAAAGATTGCAGCACCGTCATCAACCTCGGATTTCCGTCCTATTGCCCTACTGTGCTTTCTCTTTAAGGTATTCAACAAGATTGCACACTCCCAAATCTCGGAGTATCTCGCTGCAAATATCATTCTTGATCCTTTACAAGCAGGGTTCCGACAGCATGACAGTAGTCAGACAGCCCTGCTTAAACTGACTGATGACATAGTCTAGGCATTGATAGGAGAATGGTGACCTTGCTGTTGCTTTTCGATTTCAGTAAGGTCTTCGATACCATCTCTCCTTCGAGGCTGTTGAGCAGATTACGCGATCTCGGGTTCTCGAGGTCCGCACTCCTGTGGATTAAATCGTATTTACAAGGCCGTACTCAACGCGTGTTATCAAAAAATGGTTGTTCTTCGTGGGTTGAAACTAATTTGGGTGTGCCACAGGGCTCGGTCCTCGGTTCTCTTCTCTTTAGTCTCTACATCAATGACCTTAAAGATCTATTTGATCGTCGGGCCGTCAGGCATATACTATGTGCCAATGACCTCCAGATTTATCTGCAGACTCCTGCAGATGAAATTCTGGAGGGAATAGCTCGCCTGTCTGATGCGGCGCGGCTGGTATCGACGTGGGCGGAGCGCTCGTCTCTACGACTCCATACTGGCAAGACCAAAGCTATAATGTTTGGTTCGAGAAAATATGTTAATGATTTAAAGGAAAAGGGATTGCCGTGTGTTGACTTGGGTGGAGGGGCGCTTGTGCCTTTTTCCGACGCAGTCGTGAGTCTCGGTGTTACATTAGATAGTAAATTAACGCGGAAACCGCAGGTCGATTGTTTAACTAAAAAAGTAAATAAAGCCCTTTACAGGCTGCGGTTTATAAGGGTATGTACCACCGAAACTTTACACAGAAGATTGGTTGAAGCCTTAATCGTATCCCATCTAGACTATTGCGCTGTAGTGTTGTTTGATGCATCCGACGAGCAGAGAATACGGTTAGAGAGACTGAGTAATACATGTGTGAAATACATCTATGGTGTTAGGAGAGACGAGCACATCATCCCCTATAGAAAGTAACTGGGCAGGTTGCGTGTTGATGCTCGAAGGAATTATTTTGCTGCAATTATTATGTATAAAATCCTTCGATTACATGAACCTCATTATTTGGCAGCTTTTTTCAGCAGACATTAGCCCAGGAGCACTAGTCTTGATTCGTAGCCCTGTCGCGGGCCGCACCTGTGATTCGTTATGCGTTTTATTTTGGTGACTTACACTGCACGCTTGGGTCATAACTGTAAATTTTCTGTAGTTTAATTTATTATGTTCTGTCCCATATACTTATTTTTTTTTTTTTAGAAAGTGTGAGTTTATTTAATGGCGTGAGTGTGTGGTAGGGTGAGTGCATGTGTGATTTGTGTTGCAAAGTTTCTTTTTTTTTATGTACAATAAGACTGATAGGTATATTAAATTTGTTTATTTGTATTTTATTTAAGACGCTCTGTGATATTACTTTTAAGTTGTAACTTTTTGATGACTGAAATAATGTAAGACTGAAGACGCTGTGGTATCATAAAAAGACTGAAAATATGTTGTAAATTTAAAATTTTTATTTGAGGGGCAATGTAACGCCCAGACCATATTTTTCAATTATCGTTTAGTTTTATTTTGTAAAAAGCATCGCGAGCGCAAGGTGCATGCAAATATTGTAGATATGTATATATAAGATCAGCGGAAAGCTCGAGCGCCGGCGAGCCCGCCCGAGCTATGGTGAGCGCGCCCTACTTGAAATGTAGTAGTAGCAGAGGAGGGAAAGCTCGCAGCAGAGGGAATAACCCTTTCGCTCCGTTCGGAGTATACAAAGCGCTGCGCTGCCAGCGAAAGCATTCACATCCACGCCTCTTACTTGGGTAAGCGAAAGGTACTGCACCTGAGAGCTTTCCCGGCTCCTATTTTTGAGCTAAATAAATTATTGTTTTTTTCTTACTCTTTATAAAAGGAGTTTAATTATTTATTTCAACCATTAAAGCTTCAGCTCGTTTAACGATTGCCCATTGCGTGGCAATCGTGAATCCGAGCAACAAAAGGAAAATAACCAGATTGTACTTACGGCAGGTGGCGATTGTACAGTCCTTTGCGTGGCTGTACAGTCTATCTAATGCCATAAAAGTCCAAATAAGCATTTAGTAATTGTACAATCCGTGGCGATTGCACAGTCCAGTGCGTGGCTGTGCAGTCTACCTAGAGATTAGGATTATAATCAAAATAAAGACAAATTAAAGGAAAAATTAGATAAAGCTCTTGGCGATTATGCAGTCCATTGCGTGGCTGCATAGTCTACCGATGCGAGTCGAATAAAAATAAATAAAATGTATTCCTTCCTTGTGCCGGCGATTATGCAGTCCATTGCGTGGCTCCATAATCTACCAAGCAGACCTATCCTTCCAAAAAACATTAAAATGATAAGTGTCTAGCAATCTTCCAATACGAGACGATTGCGAACACACGCTAATATTAAACGTTAAAATAATAAGTGTTTATTGATTGCCCATTGCACGGCAATCGTGAACGCACGATAAAAATTACGATTAAAGCTCTCGTAAACTCTGGTCGCGTTATGCAGTCCATATCGGATGCATTATCACCACCCAGAGTGATAAGAGTAAAACGGAGAAAAAGAATCGCGAATGACGCGAAACATAAAATTATAAACGCAATTTCCCAAGCAAAGTTTCGAGTCCGAACTATTATTTAGAATATTATGTTATACGCGCATCGCGATTAAATAACTTTCCCACTTATATTTATTCGCAATTCCCTGCTCCAAAATATCCACATTTTATTCGGCTACTACAAATAGCCAAGTACCGATCCGTGGAAGTACTCCAGTACAAAATTGAAGTATCGCGTATCGTTTATTACTGCGGAATGCATTCTCATGTGCCCGCACGCCATCTTCAAGATATAGATGAAGTCGCAAGAGAAGCTCACGAACACATGCAATACACCGGAATTGCTAAAGTAGGGTATAACACCATGGTATCGGGATTAATACGAAATAGCATAACAGTTAGAGCAGTAACCCTAGCAGGAGCAATCTAGCAAGATGTCACCTGTTATGGAACACAATACTCTGAACCTTACGCTACATGGGACAACGTGGTTGTTCAAGCCAGCGTAGGAATTACACTCAACAATTATCTCGCACAAATGAACACCAATAATGATCAGATACGCGCTCGATTTTACACTGTCTGTAGACTCACCAAAGAATCTTGCATGGATAAAGCAAGTGGAAAGATATTCTGGAAGAATACCCCTAGTAGCAATTGCTATTTCAACCATTACCAACCCTTATACAAGGAATGACCCATCAAACCACCAACCTCGACGAGACCGCACCCGAACCATTATACGCAGTTATCAGCGGGGACACATTCTTCTCTTTAATCAGCACGGAAAAAGTACAAGTATTCGGTTACACATTTTTGAAGATAGAACAATCTAAACCATTCATCACAGAAACGACTGACAATGATACACCATTCGCCAAATCGAGAGGAAGCCTTTCCGAAAATATAAATATATTCACTTATGTAAACGCTAAATTTGTATACGTGCAGTGCCACGTTTGGAAGAAAATTCAACGTTTATACCGCGACATCATGTTGCAGAAGTATTTATTCGATAGGAAAGTATTAAAGAATCTCGTTTTGTTCGCTACAATCAAACCAGATGAATTCGCGTATAACTTAAGGGGGGATCCTGCTTTAGAAGGCCAAAAAACGTGTTTTTTCATGAATTTTTTTGAGGTAGAAAAAAAAAACCAAATGCAGTGTAATTTTCAGATCATTTTATTTATTATTTAAACAAGTTGAAAAAAAATTTTTAGACCAAAACATTAAATAGAAGTTGAGTTATGAGCATTTTTACACAACGCCTCGTAGTTCGAGTTGTCAATTGGCGGGCAGGATGC
>UELV01166847.1:0-27283 GCA_900490015.1 Megastigmus stigmatizans | reverse complement strand
TACGAAGCTATGGTGCATCAGACGCCGCAATAGTACGTAGCGCTGCCGCGCTTTTTTTTTGAAGGGATCCTGTCCGGATTGGTAGCGGAGAGCTCCCAATTTGAGAGCTCTGCTACCTCAATACAACCGTCGCTATTACACACGGCACTTGGTGGCTCTCCGCTCACAGTCCGGACGGCTCCTGCTCCAATTTTTTCTCAGTGCACGATCTCCGGAAAAGCGATTTTGCTCAAACTTTGGAAAGTAGATTTTGGTACCTGAAAATGAAGTTTAGAACCAATATTTGCGACCAATGGGCACAATTTTACAAGATAACCGCTACTTAAGCCAAATACGTAATCGTTTGTTAAGTTGCTTTTCGCTTTATAACTCGGCAACCATCGAAAACAAAAAATATTTCTTAATTACAAATGAAAATTGAGAATGCGACCTTCAATTTGAGAGGTTATATACGTAAATAGCTGAATTCGTTCAAGTCATGAAAATTTAAAAATTAGGCACAATTTTGCATTTTAAATTAGTATAAAAATAATGAAGAGTTTCAAGTGCGAAATTGAGTCTAATTTTGAAACGCTCATAACTTTCGAATGAGTAGAGCTTTTGACTTTTACAACCTCTCAAATTAAAGGTCGCGTTCTCAATTTTCATTTGTAATTTGAAAACATTTTATATTTTATTTAGTCGCTAATCTGTAAAGCATTAAACGACTGTATGAATTTTCGCGTATTTGGCTTAAATAGCGGTTATCCTGAAAGATTGCGCCCATTGGTCGCTAAAATTGTCTCTAAACTTCATTTTTAGGTACCAAAAACTACTTCCCAAAGTTTCAGTAAAATCGCTTGATGGAGATCATGGGTTCTTGTTACTGTAATAATGGTATCATGATACAAAATAAATCTTATCACTACTTTTATAGCTGCGATGGCTTTGCATAAAACTTTTCATTCGATGATAACGCTTATTGCTAGATTTCTTAGATCTAAAAGAGCTGACTCTTACAGGGAAGTTTGCATTCGTATTTGTATTTTAATTTCTCTACTAATAGCTGTGATAACTCGCTACGCTCGCATTGCATATAATTATACAACGTAACTTTTATTATTTAATTAGTAAATCATTATGAATTTTATGATCTATTACTATAGTATACATGTGAAAATACTTGTAGATTTATGTGTGTTTATTATAAAGTTAAACATTAAATATATAGTCTTATCTAAAATTGAAAAGTAGATTGTATTTTAATTGTAAATATAAAATTGGTTCTAATTGTACACACACACACAAGAAAAAATTTTTGTGAAGGGAACAAAGTTGAAAGTTTTGCTCCTTAATATTATAGAGGATTATTCGCAGGGCATAAAAGTATCGGAGACAACTAATCAGAACTGCGACGATTAACAGATAAATTGAATCGACAGGTGGTGCAGATGTTCAAGGGCTGCAAGAGCGAGGACATGCCGCCTCACATCTACGCGATGGCTCAGTCGGCATATCGGGGAATGCTGGCGAGTCGCAGGGATCACTCGCTTGTCTTCCTCGGTCGCAGTGGCGGCGGCAAAACCACCAACTTCAAGCACGCCCTGAACTATTTGGTCCTCGCAGCCGGTGCCGTCAACAAGATCCTCACGATCGAGAAGCTGAACGCTGTGTTCACGGTTTTGGAGGCATTCGGTAACAGTCGCACGCACATGAACACCAATGCGACGCGTTTCACCCAACTGTTCAGCCTGGACTTTGATCAGTCGGGACAGATTGCATCCGCTTCGCTGCAGGTAAACTGATATGGTCAATTATTATTGATATTCTATAGGGGACGAATTCTTAACTGCGGTTCAGAATAATATATACGGACGTTATTATTTCGCTTTTGTATTATTTAATAGTTTTTCTGAACGGGTTAAACAGTCGTAATAAAATTTCTTTTAATTATATTCTTACAATGAATAGCTTTGATTAGTGTCCGTTTTTGCCAGAGCTATTACTTTTGTTTGGAATATAATCCAATAAATCAACTGCATTTGTTGATAATCTGCGTTCTTTTAATATATACCAAATATTAAATATACGCGCATTCTTTTTTTTCTATGTAGTTATTGACTATGTATTATTTTACACGTTTTATCATTACCCGGTAACTTTATCTCATGACCATTTTTTCACAGCAATTTTTTTTTACGATTTTACGGCGGAGTTCTATACGCGATATTAAATGTGGATGATAAACCACTCATAGTTTTTATATATAATATGCGACGTCATATCGGGCGGAAGTTGAAGAGCCAATGGGCGCTCACGATATAAAGTCAAGAGTCGCTTTGTAATTGCGGTTGCTCCGCGGATCGACACCTTATACAACGTCGCCGTCCCATCTCTGTACATTTGCTGCACCGATCGTCTTCAGAGCAATAACGTTACCCGTCAATATTATTGCTAAGTATACGTGTATATAAGTTTATTTTATCAGTCCTCTGCCTCTATTCCAAACATTTTGGTCCTTCGTGCCGGATCGGAAATAGAAAGTAAATTACGGCGACAGTACCGCAGAGGTGTTCGTCATTTTGTGCTCGCGCAACAAGTTTCGTGTCGCGTAGTGAGATATAAGCCACTGCTTTCTTCAACGCGTGTTCGCGAATAGAGAAACGAAGCAGCGCACTATACTGATAGTCCTTTATCTACATTCTTCTATTTACTTTTCGGAACGAATAAAGGGTGTGAATGATAGGTTTTGAGTGCCTCTATACTGTTGTTGACGAACGCACAAGTGTCGCAGTGCGAAAAATCTAAATCCCTCGCGATCGGAAGATTTCATGTTCTCTGCCTCAATTCGAAACATCATTCATCGACGATTATTAATCTAATCAAAACGGATTTTTACAACATTTATCAAGGTTAGGGTGTGTTAACAATAAAAGACTACAACTGGAATTTATTATTAAAGAACATAATTAACATATAACCGTAAACCAGAAACTGATCATATCAAGAACAATACCCATCGAAAACACGCATAGGTTCTTTAAAGACCTTTTAATCTTAAGTGTGAGAAATATGTATCCCCAAGCACAAATAGAAATCCCAAGTATGAGAAATATGTACCTCCAAAGACTAATAAAAATTAAAAAAGTAAATGTACAAAAAGGGGACATGACTACTTTAAAGGAATTAAAAGTTTTCTTTTGTTTTATAAAGAATGTAGTGGACGCACAGTTACTTTTAACGTTTTACGACGACAACAACAACCCAATCAAAAATACGAATTTGATTATTTTAGCATGCAAGCATAATCAGCTTGATATTCTGAAATTCTTACTTGATAAAGAAACAAAAATTCTTGATAATCTATCTACTGCAATTGGACGCCGTCAAATAACAATTGCTGATACAGACGAATTCAATCGTACGGCGTTGTATTATGCCATCAAGTCAGAAAATGTAGGGTTACTTGAAGAACTTATAAGAACACGTAAATTTGTTATTAATTCGTTTTCAACAAATTTATATGAGTGTTTACTTAAAGATTATCAACAATTAAAATTAAAAAATGTATTAATATCTCGGGAGATGCAAAAGTTGGTTGGTATATCAATTATAGATCCTTATTTCCGTTGCATTATTAATGAAAATCCAGTCCGTCCTCCTCAAGAACCTTCTGAAAAAATTGATTTTATTCATAAAAAACTCAACGCAATCATAAACGCAGTATAAAAATTTAGAAACTCAGTAGACGAAGAATTAAAACCATATTCAAATTTAGGTAAGACTTTGTACATTTCACGATATATAGCAAAAAACATTGTAATACTAAAACGGGAATTAAAATCTACTTACAAAGAACTACCATGGGAAGAAATAGAATTTTATTTATCTTGTTATGAAAGTCTTTCTACGACGAATAAGAAAAACTTAAAAAATCACTTAACTGATTTTACGACTAAGTTAAAAAGTATTTTTAATTATAATGATGGTACAGGTAGAATTCAATATAAAATAAAAGAGTTTATAAATAATAAGAGTTTCCCGGAAAATCGTGAAATGGCACCTGGTTTTGAATCTTTATATGGAGAATATGAATTTCTGAAAGATAGATATTCTTTGAACAAAATACGTCATTATATTGAACTAGCAATATCAGTCAACCCACAAGAACAATCGAGCCAATTCGTTATCCAAAGGGCTTAACAGATATTGGGAGAGCATCTAAAGAATACGCCACAGTCACCGCATTTATCTGATGGCGCGGCAAATATATTGACTCAAAGGATCGGGACTACTATAATAAACGTAGCTCCAACACTGAGGCATTTTTTAAGCCATAACAATAATCTTGATAGAATATTTTTAAGAAATAATGTCGAAAAAGAAAAAGATTTTTTCTCGAAAATACAAAATGATCTTAAAAAAGTGCAAGATATTATTACTCAGATCTTCTACAATATCGAAATTGAACGATTTATAAAACAGGCTGAAGAACTAATAGATAATACGAAAGATTCAAATACATAAAGTTTAACAGAAATCAAGGACCAAATAACTATTTTAAAAAATACTAAAAGTCATAATACAGATGAACTAACACAAATTGACAAGTTATTCGAGGAATTGCGTCAAATAATTGATTCAAAAATAGAATATAGAATAAGAATTAATTCTATAGCTCATTTACCTGTCTGGCCTTGTAATAATATGCTAATTGGACTAAGCAATGAAAAATTGTTTCCTGACATTAAAAACATTATTCAGAGAGAGTAAAACAGATTAGCAACTATGGCTATCATCTTAACTATCATAGAGGATCTAGTCTTATCTTATCACAAGGTTTGGAGAAATCCTAGAATGGTACTTAAAGATTTATTACTCTTATCCACGTCTGGACGAGACGAATCTAGTAAGATTTTCAGATATTTGAATGCTGCAGCTAGAGCTATTTGTGACAAAAACATAAAACATAATAGATTCTTCGAAATTATAATTTTGACTAATAAAATTCATTCAATCATAAATTTAAAGCTTATTGCAATTAATGACATAGAGGCATACAAAGAAAAATTACACATTTTACCTATAAATTCACCTGTTCAAGAAACGCAGGTTGAAGCAGAATTGATTGAAATTTTAAAAGTATTTCGAAAAAAAATAAATAATGAAAAAAAATTTAAAGAAGTAGAATTAGCTCTAGAAGAGCAAAAGCAAAATTATGCAGATAAATTAAAACTGATTAAACGTTTGGAGGAGAACAATAAACTCACGAAAGAAGCATGTATGAACTTGGATGAACAAACGAGAACTGATTTGTTTATCCGTGAAAAACGATTTGATAAAAGACGAAAAAAACTGTTAAAAAAAACTAAAGATTAATATGGAAATTATTTAGAAAAAAAAATTTCAATAAACTTTTTGAATCCTTTCAGTTGAATCCTGATACTTCTGAAAAGTTAAAAAAGGCTTTTGAAGAAATAAAGTCATCAAATGCAGATTTTGATCCTGAGTTAGTCTTGACGGATACTGTAAATGATCTCAAAGGTCGATTGTCAGACGAACAATATAAAGAGCTAACTGAGAAATTAGCCGGAACGAAAAAGGCTCATCATGCGAAACAAAATTTAAATGATTTTTTCGAGAAGCATATCGAGTTAACACAACAAGAATATGAACGATTTATTGGAGAATTAAATGCAACTCCTAATAAAAAAGAATTAAATAAACAATACAATTATTCAAACCAGTTAGCTTTACAGAAAAAAAATGGATGATTGGTAATTATGGAGATTTTATTAATACATTAACAAGTAAAGATATAACTGTAAAGGAAATCTTAAACGCTTTTAATAAATTTTGTAAATCATTATTACCACAAGACTCTAATAGTCAATAGCTACTAAAGCAAATTTTTAGAGAAAGAAAAATTAAAATTCCAATAGATAATTTTACGAATAGATTGAATTCACTAAAAGCGATATTAAAAGAGAACAAAGGGACCGATGGCAAATATGATAAACAATTTTTAGCAAAAATAGAAATGCTTCTTCTTGATTTGAGTGATATTTATTTAAATATTATAGGCAAAGATAATTCTAGGCATTTCGAAGATCAATTTTTAACTTTACATGGTGAAGTACCACTTGTAATGGGATCCTCATTACGTAATTATTTAGCGCATAGAAGTGCTTTAATCGATTCATCACTTTTTGATTCACAGATAGCAATTATGTCAAACGCATTATTACTTGATAAAAAAGGTGAATTTTTAATTGATAGAATGAACCAGCTTAAGAATGGTAAATTGAAACACTTTTTAAGTAACAACAGTAACGCAGAAAAAGTTAACAGCACTATTGCGACCTCTGACAATTACGTTAAAAACTTGAGTCTCTTTGATTTTCAAAAAGAATTATTTGACGTTGTGAAGCAAAATGACAATCAAGCTCTTAAGACGTTCATTTAAATCTGCGCGTATGAAGTTAAACGAGATGAAAATCATTGAACTATAGAGACTGTGAAACAAATAGTTATTCAGTAGGTTTTAAGCAGCGAATAGTTAAAATAAAAATAGTATTAGATAGAACAGGTAAATACGATTAGGTACAAATGTACAATTTTATTCATTTGCAGTCCAAATAATAAGCATCTCAACAAGTTCTTTAACCTGATATCTGTCGAAGTAAATATTCCGTACTCACAGATGTACCATTTTGGCAACACGTATAGTTCATGCAACAGTGAAAAATTACAATCGTCTCTACAAAATAAGAAAGAATACAATTTTTAAGATTTCATGCTTGGATCAGGTGTAAAGAAGTCATTCGATTATTATCACAATGAAACTATAGGAAAGAATATTGCAGAGGTGATGCAGATACGCTTCTTGTTGTCGGTCGATACAAATTTTCCTTAAATCCATACGTATTTGCAATCCATACGACCATATAGTATAAAAACTTATGAAATTACTTCGCATTTGCTCTTCATTCTTCGCTTTTTTCGATTCCTACAAATTTAATCAACAGTTAACACGATTCTTTCGGGAAGTTAACATCATCATTGGATCTTCCTGATTCGAATCTTTAACTGTAGAATGTCATTGCGTATAAAATAATAATGAGCGAATAAAATATGACGTTTATATATAAAAGATCAAAGTGAATATCTTTCGCAAATATCTGATTTTTATATTTTTATAATAAATTTTATAATAACATTGTTTACAAAATTGATAGTTTAATAACCATTTATATAATAAAGCATTTAAATAAGATTTTATTATCTATACAAAATTATAGTTGACAAATGATCCATCTGCTATACCCATTGCTTCTGTAAATCTTTCAGTCATAATATTAAGTGTACAATCGTCTTATTATCTGTGCAAACATATTACTCTATTTTAAATTACAGCATTGGTTGTAACTAATTGTTTTATGTTGACCAGGTGCTGCTATTGGAAAAGTCGCGAATAGGCCGCCGGATAAACGGTGACCCGACCTTTCATGCCATCTACCGTCTACTCGCCGGTGCCGAGGGTCTGTTGCGCAAGGAGCTCCACCTGACGAACCTCGTGGCTGAGAACAACCTCTTCATCACACCTCTACAGAAACACGAGGACAAGCAGCGCGCACAAGTCGAGTTCAATCGAATTGTCGCCGCCTTCCGCGTCCTCGGCGTCACGGAGTCCGAGGAGAAGGCCATTTGGATCGTTCTGGCAGGCATTTATCATCTGAGCTGTGCTGGTGCTGTCAAGGCTGGTACGAGTTCTCAAAGTCGCTGGCAGTTCGCTCGGGTCGAGTGCGCCGAAAAAGCCGCTACCCTTCTCGGTACCAGTGTCGAAGAGCTAAGTAGACTCGTGTTCTCCGTTAACGGAGGCGGTGTTGGGACTCCAAGTACGCCAAGACCCGCGCTTAGGACACCCAGTCCGACTGACCAAAGCAAAGACGTAAGCGGCCTCGATGCGCTTGAGGGGCTGCTTGTAGGATTATATTCGGAGGTGTTTCACTGCGTAGCTGCTCTAGTCAACAAGTAATTATAAGTCTCTTCTATACAGATTATTAATCTTGATATTTTGTAATTCCGAATTTTACGACATGTATCGTTTAATATAATGTACGATTAATATTAAGTAGCTTGTGCTCTAGTATCAGTAGCTTACACGTTTTCTACATAAATTTTGCTACTGCCATTACGAGGTGAAGTCAATTACTTTATAAATAAATGAGACCATAAATAGTAGAGAATGGTGTAAGAACTGTTACAGAATAAATGTAGAACAATTGATATTATCTTTGGATGGTTATCTCATACCGGGATTTGTCAAAATATCGAGTCTTACTCTCTATGTCAAAGAGAATTTCACCATTGCTTGAAAATCAAATTACTATTACTATTTTATTGTAGAAATCTGAGTCACAAATTGTATTTAGTTCAATTTATACATATATGTTTATTATATAATAAGAAATAGTAAACTGTTTCTTCTTTAAATTAACATATTCTATTGTAGTATGAAGTTTTGTAAAGTCGGTAAAGTAGAAATCCTATGTGCACAAAAAATTTCGAATATAAAAAATTATTGTTAATTGTAAATTTCAGATCAATAACCTCACCAGTTCACACAGTGTCATCGTTACTGCTTTGTGACGCCCCTGGATTCCAAAATCCTGCGACTTGTGGACGTCAGACAGGGGCAAGTTTCGAAGACCTTTGTCATAATTATCTGCAAGAACGTCTACAATTACTGTTTCACCATAGTACTTTAGTTACACCCAAAGATAGGTATGATTTCATCTTTAATGCTATAAAATTACATATAATTATATTAAAAAGGGTTATATAATTAAATATAATATATCGTTTTTTCAAATTAAAATAGATATGTACAAGAAGGAATCGATATTGACCATGAGGATGAAATTGAAGAAGGAATTGGATCACCTCAAGGCTTGGTGTCCTTATTGGATCGAGGAAATTCCCAGAGTGCTACAATGTTACGAACAAGCCAAAGTGACCTGAGCAGCAGCAGACAAATGGAAAGAAAAGGACTTCTATGGCTTCTAGATGAAGAAACCGTGTGTTCTGGTGGAAGTGATGAAAGCTTCTTAGACCGTTTGTTTTCACACTATGGCGACAGAGGTATTAGAAATAATTTATATTTAAAGTTTAAATCTTCATCACGCCTGCGTCATGCTTACATTGGTTACTTTAATTTTTTATTATTTGTACCTATACAGCAAGATTTCGTACAATAAATGTAACCACTTAAAAAATTGTAGAATTTTTAGAACCCACTCAGGACTTGAATATCTGTAATTGTATATAAATTAATAAATATATCTGTATATAAAATAATAAATATATTTAAATATTTTCAGAACATCAAATGTTACTTAGGAAAGCACCAGGAAACAACCAATTCGTATTACAGCACTTACAGGGAACGAATCCTGTTCTATATACAGCAACTGGTTGGTTAAAAGCTACTCGGGAGAATCCTCTTGCAAAAAGCGCTATCAGCATTCTCCAAGAAAGCAATAGGTAGCATTTTTAAAACTGTAATGATTGAATAATTGTAAACGGAAGAAAAGATAGTCGATAATTTGGTTATTTATTTTTCACAGAGATGAAGTTAGTAGACTTTTTGTATGCGCACGTGGTGCTGGAGTTTCTGGTGCTCTAAGCGGATCGATACATGGATTGGAAGGTTCTCAATCACTGCGAAGAGCATCTAGTATAAGGCGGACATTTACAGCTGTAAAGCGAAAAAATGTGTGCTTACAAGTCAAATTCACCGTTGTAAGTTTATTTTTCTATTTGTAAATGTTATTAATTTCATGGATATTCTTCTAAGACAAATAAAATAAACGTTTTGAACGAGAATGTAGTTTAGATGAAAATATGATTGCATAAAGCAGAAATAATTAGGTTAAAGGCGAGAATGTTATCAGTGATAAATTCCTCTACTTGAAAACTTTAGAGTTCTCATTAGTCATTGTCGTTCAAACTATCGTGTTGACAGAACCTATCATCGCAGTATATTTGTCGCACATAAGATATCTTTGTATTAATAATGTTTTGTATATATTTATGTTATCTACTACTTATATTTATTGCTTTTTGTTTTATCAGACACACATTTGTACGGAATATATAAATCTTTTCAGATTGTATTTACATATTTATACATAATTAATTTGATTTAATTACAGGATGGTCTTATTGAAACATTAAGGAGAACACGAGTAAAGTTTATCCATTGCTTTTTACCACAACACAATGCCGGCTGTACTGAAAATAAAAGTCTCCTGTCCGTCAAGCCAAGTCAAAGCGAGGATAATCTTATTAATGTTCCACTACTACGATCGCAGGTAATTGAACGAGTAGACTAAATATTGCAGCAAATACTTATAATTTACAACGTTTATTGTAACACTTAATTGTAGTTGTTTATAGTTTTAATTTTTCTGCCTAACAGAAATTGTACTTTGGCTTTTCTAACTCTAAACTGACAAAGATTTTTCTATTGGTCTTACAGTCTAATCAATATTAATGGGCAATCTGAATAAAAAAATCTTTGTCAGTTTATAGTAGAGAACAGTCGACATAAGTAATATTTCTTAATCTTTTCTAACTCATTGAATTATTCTATAAATATATTAAACAATTCAAAAAAGTTTATAGCAAAGGAAACAAATTTATTGCGATCTAATTTTTTAATTTTCCCAACAAATATATTTCTACAAGCAAGGCAATGAAATCACTTAATTATATTTAAAAATTGTTAGAAGTCTTTGTTATTTCTATCAAATAAGGCTCTAACTTACAAATTTGTATAATATATATGGAATTATTACGTTGTAGGTAAGAGGTAGTCAAATTTTGGAAGCAGTGCGTTTGCACAAAGTCGGTTTTCCAAAATATATGCCTCTCGGCGAATTCCGGCGACGATTTGCGTTATTATCAAATGACTCGGCTGCCCGTCCGGGAAGTCCTGTAGCCGATGAGCGACGAGCTGTTGAAGATATGCTGCTGTCCGTGGACGTCGATCCTGCTTCTTATCGCGTCGGTCAAAGCCAGGTAAGAATGAATTTTAATTTGTAATGGGATTACCCCACTAATGATGGATTACTTGAAAATAAATGCGGATAAAAATATGAATATCTGTGTAGCGTACACATTATGATGTTGATCGTGTTGCCGATGAACGACAATAACATCCACATTAGGTGCTCAAAAGTTATATATGCGCTGAATTCAGAGCTCTATTTTAGCCAAAAGAATCTTAGTTACTTACTAACAATAAAAAAGATCGCTATAAGTTTGCAGATTGACATTTAGAGGGACTTTAAATTTTTACATTATATCACATTTTAAAAGATATAAGTAAATCTCACTTTTAGATGCCCAAACAAATTCAATCTGAAAATTAGCCCCAGTTTAACTATCTGATTAAATTAAAATGTTAACACAAATAGAAAATTATTTTTTACGTTGCAGACAACGCTAAGTGTGTAATAGTATGTGTTAGTTATTTTTTAGCAAATATGATTAAGTGTAATTATTCTCTATCCCCGTTTATTACGTAACCTCAAAGTGTTAAACTGCGATCGGTATTTTCATATAGTTTCTTTGCGAGCTGAATTATAAATTATTCATACAAGAAGCAAAAATTTTATGATAGTAAGAAACTTAGACTTTCTATTAAAAAAAACATTGGAAAATTATCGAGATTTCCGTAAACCAGTTAGTCTCGCGCGTAAATTTAGCTACAAAATATATCAGCATTTACAAGCCATGGGCTGCTATAAATCTATAGCAACCGCCGCATAATAATACATTGTATGCAAAATCTCACGCGCGTACACACATCGAAAACTTGAAGACATAACTTTTCAAATATATACCGATTTCATGGCCGGATTACGTATCATGCACACGGAACTTTTCGTGAAAGTGCATTACACATGCACCTCCGCCAACATCTCTGCCCCTCTTATACTACCTTCTTGCAAAAAGAGCCCGGCGAAATTTCACGATGCATTTCTGACAAAAAAAAAAAGAAGGAACCCTTTCTTTTCGCACACACGCACACACGAGCGCTGCGGTCCAGGAAAGTTTTTACGGGATTTATTTTTAAGCCCGCGACCGACGAAAAGTATATATAATCGTCTTTACGATCGCGAGCGCTCGCGTGTAATAAACGCACCTGCTCTCCGAGAGCAATGGCATCACGCGAGCCGTTAGCTCTCTTGCGAATTTCTCTCTCTCTCTCTCACTCACTCTTTCTACCTCTGGTCAGCGCGGCTATGACTTTAGGCTCCGGGGGCCAATCGGAAGCGCGACTCGCGCGCGTGAATATAATCAAATGCGTACTTTCACTGGCGACTGAAGAAATCGCCGTCGCTCGCAGAAGGAGACGCTATACACGGATACGCAAAGATCCGAGAATTCGTTCTTACCCTGCATGTGTGTGTGTGTGTGTGTGTGTGTGTGTGTGTGTGCATGCGTGTTGGTATAACGGTGCCGAGGCTCGCGCGCGCGCGGATCTCGGTGAATGCATTGTGTGATCTGCAGGCTAGAAGAATCTTCGGCGAGTGCACGCGACTGGGTGCAGAGAAGAGACCTAGAAACGCTTGAATGCCTTCGGATCGACCGCGAATGTCAATTACTCGAGCTCGGATTGTTAATTTTTTATCTTTCTGTGATTGCGAATGACACGATATCGTTATCCTCGATTCGGGAAACATTGGCTGATGCTATCATAAAAATTGAATTATTTTTTTTATATCTATATTAAGTGTTCTATGTTAGTAATCAATATTTGCACAAATTAATTAATTAAAAGTTCAAGAATTTTTCAGCGGAATTGATATTGTTTAATGTATAACGGTATATATTTCTTTTTTTAATGTCGTAATCTGAATTGACTAAAATGGTTCAGCACGGCTAAAATAAAAGTTTTCAAAATGTAGTTTCGTGTTTGAGGAGTTAAAAAATTGTAATTTTTCGTATAATGAGTTGATTAAATATTTAGGTCTGACTAACTGTACAATTTTTTTTTCTCTTAACTTTTTCTTACAAGTTTGCAAATAAATGCAGGAATGTGTCTGTGGCTAAAATACATTTTCAAAGAAGACAAGTAATATTCATTCTCTCTTTAATAAAAAGCGCAAACTTTCTGTGTATACATAGTTATGTACTTGGGATAAAAGTATACATTTCTTTCGAAAATATTGAATGTTCACGTGTCTTCCCATTTTAATATATTCAAAATTTAGAAACGCCAAAGTGCGAAAAATCAATAGCGAGCAACTATTTTTTGACTCCAGGAATCATAAGTTTCGCGTTTTGTAAAACAGAATCTAATTGTCAAAGCTTGAAAAAGTGACCAATCGTAGAATTACTTTATAATACTGTTTTAGGGTATAATTGTAATAAACATTATTAAGTGCAGTTCTCAAACATCTTCAATACAATCAGTACCGATCTTGGAAGCTGCAAAAGAAGAACAGCGACAAAAAAGAAGTGCACGCAGAATTTGCAGTCGGTTATCGTTGGCTCGGACGATCTGCATATAGGGACGCGTTTCCATTGAATTAGCGGGGTATATATATACACATACATGGGGGCGTCGCGGTAAATAGCCGTGTGCAGGTACACGCGCATGCCAAAACCCTAACAGCGCACGTGTAATTCGAATCGCAAGCAATCAAGAGCGTCCGCTACAGCGAGAAACCGTTTCGCTAGACAGGCGTAATTTCCCAGCATGTACCTATATACGTGTGTATATATAGGTGTACGCACATGGGACGCCGTCGCCCAACCGACAGGCGTGTGCATGCCCATCTTAAAAATACGTTAAGAGTGAAATTTCCAATTTGTGAATCGCCGCTTCGTTCCATGTCCGACATTTGTACTTTCGATGTACGCTGGAATTTTTTTCCTTTTGTTATATACTCTGCTGCGATGCGGCTAGTCGGCCTGGGTGAATATTTCAATCTTTATAATCGGAGCTTAAAGTCTCTTATACAGCGATCGCGCGGTGTATGAATTTATTTATTGGAAATTACATACAACTGTACTTTCTTGCATGTATGAATTTTCCATGCCAAATGTGAAGTCAGTATATGGGAACAATGTTGTTAGTATTGCAGGCTAAATTGTAAATTATTTCAATAATTTGTAGGCTCTATTGTTCGTTTTTGGTTTAAGCCTTTAATGGACAAGGAGTCAATTGATCTAACGAATCAAATTTACAAAATTAATTTAATATTTAGGACGGTTCGGGAGCGTCTTCCATCTATGCTCCACTTATCAAGCTGGAACTATGAATTCTTAAAAAATACGTATGAAAAAGTAGTTTCTCGTCGAAAAAACACACACACACACACACTTGTTTTAACGAAAAAAGTTTCAGCGTATGATATTTACTGCATGTATATAATCTTATGCGAATCTTGTCTTTTTTTTTCATCATTACTTACGAAGCATTTTTTACAATTAATAAGATTATTTTTCTCATCCAATATGCATAAACGCCAGTTTTTATTCCAAGTGCAGTAAAATATCGCATCTCCTCTCAACAATTCAACTTTCAGCATATACATCGAGTACTTGTGAATATTCACATTTAAAAACAGTAATAAATATTTTTCTTATTGTAATCATCAAAAGTTTCTCTTCGAGAAAGTACAAAGTATCCGAAGCTCTATAAATACTTATTTCACTTAAAATTTGATTTGTATAGGTATATAATAGATATATCTATCGGTACTGAATCATCGAAAAAACTAGCAATGGGTACATATTATCAATACATAATGTCTTTGCCCGACGACACTATAGTCCGGCCGTATTTTCGCCATCTAAACTATAGAGAAAACGAACTCACGTCAACGTGAAAACGCGCGATTCGAATGCAAAGCTCGCGGTCCTTTCATCCTCGATGCGCAGCTTGCGCTATTGCGGCTTTCCAATTCGAGTTTCTCGCGGCCTGCAATTTACCCGCGTACACACAGCAGCCAATGCATTGGGCCAAGGCGCTTTCACAGCCGAGCGCATGTATATGTGTACGTGGCTTGACACGGGCGATTATATTTGGCGCCGGCTGCACTTTCCACAGGCTCTCAGAGAAAGAGAGAGAAAGAGAGCTTATTCTTTGGAATACCCCCGACAATTTTGCTTCGCGCTTATACTCGCCGTTCGGATGTGTTTATTGTGGGAGTCTCCCAGATGCTTTCACACTTTCTCCCCACTCGACTTGCCCATTCGCCAATTGTATAATTGCCGATTGCTGCATCTCTGAGCTCTGTGAAATTTACGTCTCCTGCACTCGCTTCTGTCAATCGTTTATACATGTACAAGCTGTGAGTGTTAATTGCGCCCAAAGTATCGAGTATTGTTTGCTGGACACTCGAATTTTTCAACTTGATTGTTGATGCGTGAAAGGAGAACGTTGGAGGACAGAATTTGGCGAGAAAAGTTTAATGCGCGTAATTGGTGATTGCACTTTCGAAGCGCGCGAAAAGAAAGTTACTTGCTCTTTTATCAATCGATATATAGCTTTATAGGGTGGACATATATTGAGGAGTGAGAAAAATATTATTTTGTGTGTACTATCTTGCATTTCCGACTCTGTACAGCCGAGAATTTAAATTTAATTTTGTGAAAAAGCGTTTTTTTATCGTTTATCGTGTATTTTTTATAAGAGTATGCATATTTAATGAAAACAGCTACACTTGCCTTATTGATTGCAATATACATTATGCTGATGCGCTAATAAATAATAAACACTTACCAAAGTTACTACGCTTACAATAAAAATATACGTATAATGAAATGTTAATCAAAATAATTTACTGTGAATTCTCATAAAATTATAACAAAATGAGAATATTGAAAGACTAATAATTTATTTGGTTGTTTTCATAATCATATACATTATAATGCATGAGATTATAGACGCAGGTGAAATAATTGCTTCCTTCATAGAAATTCGTTAAGATCGTCATCAAAGTCTCGATTCGCACACACGCTCTAAAAACTATTAAAATTCAAAGTAAATATTTACAGTAGTAAATCTTTTCGGGCGCTCGAGAAATTCCTAAGCACTAAATCTAGAATCTCGTTGGAAGCAGCGCAAACAAAAACTCTTTCCAAGCTATAACGTAACAGCAGCTTAAAAAACCGCTGCTATTTTAACACTTCTCTCTCTCTCTCTCACTCAAAGACTCCAAATGTTTTTCAATATACATTCCATCAATAAATCACCTTCATAATGTGCAATCCACTTAAAAATTTATTCAGTTATATACGTACATACGATACACAAAGACTTTCATTTGGCAAAGTATACTAAATTTGGATACTTAAATACTACAGTTCGCTTAGTATTTACAGTTACAGAACATTTTTAGAATTGCTTCTTTTCAAAACTAGTTCAATTCTCAGATAGTAAACAGATCTATAATCAAACGTTCTTTTAGAATTATAAATGCACATCTTGCATCGAAAGTCCCATAAAATCTCGTCGAACGAAATTGAAACTCGGCATGGCTCGCAAACTCGTCTCTCCCTCCCAAATACATAAAAGTCGGGATCGAAGGATCGTTGCAGTCGCGTCGGCAGAAAGCATATATATCGTCGGCGTACACATACGCGTACAGAGGCAGGGGGGGGGGGGGGGGGGGGGCAAGAAAACGCGCGTAATTGAATGTCTTTTTTGCGGCGCGTCTGAATCGTCCACTCGGGAGAGACGACTGTGCACGACGTACTTATATGCGCCGCACGAGAGGTTCATCGACTTCTTAATGCATCGGTTTAGCACCTATGTATATATATATATATATATATATATATTGTGCGCGGCGTGAAAGAAGCTGCAGCGTTGCCGCTGTCCGTCTCTCGGCTGTCTGGATTTTTCTCCGCGCCGCAAAAAGCTTATACTTATGCGTATACAAATTGTTTGTGCGCGCGCGCGCGAGCGAAGAGAACGGCTGATTAGAGAGGACACTTGGGTGGACGCAACAATTATGCGATCGAAAGTACGTTGTTGTTGTTCTTTCTGAGCAGTGGACTAGTTGATTTTTTTTCAAAAGCAGTATAGTCTAAAGGATTTTAGTCTGGGGAGAAAGTAAAGATTAATTTAAGATCGTCTACGATGCTGGTTATTGAATGAAGGTGGATGGAGGAGGGGGTGAAACATCGCTATTATAAAACTTAACGGCTAAATCGTAAAATTACTATTACACGTCTCATATTTTAAATTAATCTTCGAATATTAAATATTATGCATAAAAACGCTTAATAGTTATATATAGTACTATAAAGTGGACGATAAAATTGCACGACAAGGCAGACGATGTATAAAAATGGAGATTAATCAGATGCGCATTGTATGGACAAATAAAATTAGCTCTTTGATGGCGCATTATCGTTATAAAGTTTTATGGATCCAAAATCACTTTCCAACTCTTCGAAACCGACCCATCAAACGCAGCAAAGAAACACAAAACGCCGTTCGACAAAAAAATTAATCACAAAGTAGCCTAATCCGACTAATATATCGCTCATAATTATGCGACATTTCTCTTGAATTTCCTAAGCCACGCCCTCTCGTGCACAATAAACGCAAGATCTGCTCTCTTTCTAATTTTTCGCTCTCGATCCCAGAAAGAGAAGAAAACAGCCGAGTAAGAGAGAGAGAGAGAGAGAGAGAGAGTCGGGAAGTCAAGCTGACCATAAAATCCTTCTTAAAGCGTACACGAGGATGCAAACGTCGGCGGGACGCTCGTATTTCAAAAAGTCACCGCTCATATTGCGCGAGTTACGATACACGTATTCTCACCCCCCCCGCCTCGTTAATTCAAGCTCTGGTACAACGGCAGCATTCACTTGAACGCCCAAGAGAGAGAGAGAGAGAGAGAGAGAGAGAGAGAGAGAGAAGTAAGCTTGCACGGGGAGTGAATCTCGTCGCTGTAAATCAAGTCTACTGGAAATTGACGTAAAATTCTTATCCCTACATATCCTAGATCGTATGTATATGTATATAGATTGGTGGAAAAAAATTTTTGCGAGGAGAGTTTGCATGAGCAGGGTGCTAGAGAATAGGGGCTGCGCTACGGCTTTTATGGGACTTTTGCGTTCAAGAAGAAGTCGATCGAACTCACTATATACTTAGATTGATATATTGGCCTATAAAGTGCTTTTTTTCAATATTGAATTATGTTGATTGCGGGGGCCCGGATATTTATTTGTTTGATATTGGCAGACATGCGGGCATCCCCCTTTTCTGCGTATAGTCATCTTTGACTAGTGAAATAAACAGCTTCCGATTTCGTACCGTGAATGTACAATAAAATTAAATATGCGCAACTATAAATTTAGCTAGTTGAGAGTTTTTAGATGCGTTTGCGTGTGATAAAAATTCTTTCTTCTTCTTGAATCAGTATTAAATTCATTACAGTTTAAACAGTTTAAAAAAGAAATTTAGTTATGATACATTTTTTCATTTAACTTTTGTCCCTTCATTGGGTTACGTAAAGCCCGCGTTCGACATTGCTGTAACCTTGAACGTGTGTAC
This sequence comes from Megastigmus stigmatizans, assembly GCA_900490015.1. NCBI lineage: Eukaryota > Metazoa > Arthropoda > Insecta > Hymenoptera > Megastigmidae > Megastigmus > Megastigmus stigmatizans. The sequence continues at coordinate 8,715 of UELV01166847.1, read as the reverse complement.
AAGGAGAGGTGACAAATTGTTTCGCGGAAAAAAATTAATCTTCATTATTGCTTAGAAGGTTATTTATCACCTTATCTCCTACTCCAAGCGAGCCAAGGCTGGAAGAATGAATCTTTATGTTTTAGTAAGAGGCTAATTAATAGCGACGGATTAAAGTTTCGTTTTTGCATATATTCTTTTCGCAGGCCGTCTCTGTAACATATATCCTTAAATACTTTTTGATCGATCACAAAAGCTACAGCAAAACACTCACGCACATATTGTATCAGAATATTTTTTTAAGACTCCGACGCATACATTGAAAAATCCGTTACGTTCGTCTATGTCGACTTAATATATACACCCACGTTGCATCGTCTCTCGCGCTGAATGTATGCGATTCCGCATATACTTATCCTTTGAGGCGCGTAGGCACTTACGAAGGATATCCCCCGAGGAAATAATAATAATAAATAATGCGCTCGTTTTTTCGCACTCGCATTTTTAACTTTCTGCTGAAATATCGCTTTATTCTCTTAGCGACAATGGAATTATGAAAGTTTTGGCAGTTATTTAAACTTGGTTTAATCTCCCGATTTAAATTTACATTGACAATCTATTCAACGGCTAATTCTTAAAGTGACTTTTGTTTTCAAGAAAATTTAATTTATTGTTTGAAGTAATTTATACAGAAATTATATATCAAGCGAATCGAGGCGAATACGAATTGGATTTTCGACGTCGAACATTTTATTTAGCCCATTGACTTCTATATAATTATATTTATTGTAATTTAGAATAGATGATTCAAATACCACCGAAAGATTGCAAATCTTCAAAAGTGCAATTTATTGTCAAGGCCAAGTAGTCCGTTCCGGTATGTCCGCGCTTCTTTGAAACCCAGCCAAATTGACGGAGAAAAAAAGGAAGCGTTTATTCAGGTTACATTTTCTCTGCAAAATTTCCGTTCAAAGGTCGTAGCCGGTATAAACATCAGTGCACACGGCCAAACGAGAGCTCGAGACTCTGTATACATATATAATACGTGCGAACCTATCGGATGCTCGCTCCACTTTCTCATTTCTTTCCTATACCCAGACACGCGCTGTATGATTATTTTATTCGCAAATTGCGCGTATATCTCGCTGCAGCTGCACGTTTAGTGCACGCTCTTACCTTCTCGGCATTCTGTATTACTGGATGCGAGAAACGCGGAACAATCGGGTCATATCATCCGGTGACGGTATGGTAACTATTAAGTTTACATTTTGGGTTTCATTGCATCACGTAGTTTGCTATAAGAATGGGAATTCCTGGATTGGAAACATGTGAGAACTGTGAAAAAGATTTCAGGAAAATTCTGATTCTAACTTAAGGAGAAATATGCAAAGATTATTTTTTGAAAAAAAAAACTCTTTCAGCAACTCGATAATCATGTAAACATTACTGATAAACCAGGAATTTTTCCGATTCTAGCACATGTTTTTATTACTTTGTTAATTTATGCAACGCTCGTGGAAAGTGAGCAAAACGCTTTAAATTACTGTTATAACACAAATGTTAAAAATATTTGTAACTAAAATAAAATTAGAAAATTACACTGGCGTTTTTGGATTGTGTAAATTTATTAATTTTAGTTAGGATATACATACAATAGAATGTTGCGAATTCGTGTGGGTTTGTATTGCTCGCAGAAAGCTATTAATATAAAAACTTCAGATTGAAGATATCATTGAACATTTAATGTAAGATATGGTTTTGGAGATTCCAAATAGCCTTTGCGACATTATTGAATCTTATATATATATAAAAAATCTTATAGAAATATAAATTTTTTTATTATCATATCTTTAAGTACTACATTAAAAAAGCGCTAAGATTCATTCCTCGCAATACATCGATTAACGAATCCATTGCTCTCACAATTAACACCGGAGCACAAACCACTTCTTTAGCGCATCATATTCCCTTTTTAACTCGAAAAATCAGCTCCCATCTAAAGAATACACTTGCCGAGAAAATACCAAACCAAACTACTACGACAATCGACAGAAATAAAAGAAAGGAACGAAATTCCACTGATAGAGTGAACGAAGCTACTTAGCAGCTAAAACATATACACACGCGTCTCTCTTTCTCTTCCTTTCCGTCAACTCCTCTCTTTCACGATCAGTGTATGCAGATGCACAAACTGCGGTATAGGCAATAGTTTCGAGGCTACTTTCTCCCGTTTTCGAGACGCATTCGTCTTATCGAGCATTCCACGCACGCACATTTAAGTATATATATATATAAGGTAAAGTAGCCGATACCTGGACAGATTTTGAATACAATACTAAAAAACCACGTTTTGAGAACTAATAAGCGACATTTTTAGGAAATTTCAAATCTCATTATTGATTTATAGTCTGTTATAATAATCTAGATTCCTAAATCTAGACAGCCGGTTCTGAACTGCGAGCAATACTGGGACAGCGCTTGACCCCTAACCCTGGACAGTAAAAATTAAATGTGTCTCTATAGGGTACTGTTTACTAAGTGGAATGTAAACTTGGACAACGGTTTGACTGTTACATATAACCTCGAAATTTATGCTAATGTGCAAAGTCAATATAATTTCGTGAATATCTTCAAAATTATGGCCCATTCAGAAAACGCTGAGACGCGGACCTCATTGTTTTGCACAAAAAGTAATTCCTAAGAGTTTCATGGAAATCCAGGACCTGCAAACCTGATCATCTATTCGTAAGTTAAAAAGAGTACTTGACAATTTCTCAATATTAACAGAAACTGGAATTTCTCAATATTATCAGAGCATTAACCAGAATTATTCAGTCTTCTACAAAGAAGAAATTTTTGACAGTAGTATTGCAATATATCTTAAATATATTCATTTTAGTTTTAACTATAGGGTATGGCATTTCTATAATTGTTTTCATTTATGAATTATATCTAATTAATCGGAGCGTAATCAATAGATTGTAAAAGATTACATCATGATCGAAGTCAATAATCAATTTTATTATGTAATAAATACATTTTATTTATAAGAAAAGAATATTTCAATCATCTTGTTGATAATGTGCTGCGTATAACTTCTTAAATATTAGTTGCATTAATTAATTTTACTTGTCATTGATGGTTCTATAATTTATTCTTTTATTGATATAATACTTCCTACATTCCAATAATTTTTTTGTCGACTTTTTCAAGGCTATAAATATATTTAACAATATTTAAACTTTAAAAAACACAATTAATACAAATAGTTTACAATAATGATGGTTTAACTTACAATAACATAAAAGTAGCAAACAGATATCGTACGTATTATTGTCATTGTCATACATTACATACGCATGTATTCCATTAACTGTATTAAAATACTTGCATTTTTAAAATCTTTTTAGATCAATGAAGAAGATTGTGTAAATTTGATGTGCGTAGAAATAATTAAATATTCATTTTATGTACATTTTTTATATGAATCTTTTTTATATATCTACCAATTTCAAAAAAATGTTCGTCACATTCCTTATCAGGCTTCGTTGATCAAAGGTCCAATAAATTTCTTTGAGTGCATGAAGAGCAATCTGCGCAACGATTCCCGAGTCACGTACCTACACGTCTATTCTGCGAGAAAGGATTTAGCTTGCCCGTTAGGCGAAGAACGTGGGGTTCATCGGTGCATGGACAATTACTAATTTAAGCAAGTTTTTCGCCTTAACACAATTTTGTATTAATGGCAAAAGATATTAAACAGTCCGAGAAAAATCCCATGCATTTTCATTAATTATAACAGAATTTCATTATAGCTAATTTAATAATTCGGTTTCATGTAATACATATGCCTAGTTAATTAGAATACTTATTGATATAAGATATTGATAATCATGTAGACTAATGGTTAAAATATCTATAATAAATCCTATACTTTGTAAGAAAAGTTTAAGAGCCTTTGGTTTCTGAATTTTTCTGAATTTTTTTATTCTTTTCCTTAATTTTGATAAACACAGTATGGTAAAGTAGAAATCTACACTTGGTCGGTAATCACTATTTCTGAAAAAGTGCATTCTACCTTACCTTCTTCAATGACTTTACCTATATATACTTTATACATATATTAATTAGTTGATATTATCGAAAAAGCAAAGAACATATGTCAATCTTTTTACAAAACTCTATAAAAATTTATGGTTGTACAATTTTTAAAAATTTCTAATTTACACAACAATTGTTCCACCAGAATCAAAAAAAAAGTATTTTATACATTTTCAACGAACCTTTTTTGTCTTGACAACCACGACATCGTTAGCTCTTTCAAGAAACTTTGGAGTCTCATTTCACATAGATTACCACCTGAAAACGGTAATACACATTCACTGCAGTTTGAATCTGCTAAGGTCTAGTCGCTGGCAGTGTCGTCATGACCTCGAGCTACATGAAACAGAGACTCTCCTAATCAGTGGCAAGTTAGTCTCCCTTCCTTAGCCCGATGTCCCAGAGAACAACTCGTTAATCTTAATTAGTCGGCGGCAGCGGCGGATTGCCGAATGTATCGAGCTGCGCACCCTCGCACACCTCCATCAAAGCGCGTAATTCAACGTCAACTTCCCCGGCATTGGGTATATACCTGTATGCACGTTGGCAGCACGTATATGCACCCTCACTTGCCATACATAGTTGGGGAGGCGCCGGGACGCTCTTGCACGTCGTATATGTATATACGGGGTAGGTGTAGTAGACAACAAGGTCGAGCAAGATTCGCATTTAACCCTATGTAGCAAATTTGCTGCATTCACTATCATGTTGAGAAAAACTCAGTAAATAAGTAAAACATGATTCGATGCATAAGGGATCCTTATAAGTAGCCAAATGCTATCCTTTGAGACATTTTTTACGTTAAATAAAATTGTTATTGTTTTATTATTGTAATAAAATAAATCAAAATTTTTAGAAATTATCATGTATGACAAAATGTTAAAGTTTCTTTACAACAAAATTAGGTCAAAAAAATTTTTTTTATATGATATCGTGAAATCTTATTAAATAGAGTTCAAATAATGTAGTAATTATATATCTAGTTTTGTATTTGATAATTATAAAAATTACTATTTATACTTTTACCCTAAACGCCCAATGCAGCAAATTTGAAATATGAAATATGCTTTATTTGGGAAAAATAAAAAATTTTTCGATTTAAGAAGTCTCATAGACAATTATAAAAAATAATATTAAGAAAAAAAAATTTTTAACGCTAAAAGTGCGTGGATTTTAACAGGTTAAATACTGTAGGGGTGCTGCGCTATGAAATTCCTGAGATGTGAGTCTTGGAATTTATTAGCTATTTGTTGATCAACTTTGAATTTTTAGAGTAATAATTCCGATTTGTAGTCAATTTAGAATAAAAATGTTACTTGAATAATTAGAATATTCTAAAAATTGTGCTGTACTTATATATGTTTTTATTAACATTATCCTGTTGATAATTTTCTTCAGTAGTTAGTTACAGAATCTTCACATGATTCCTTGTCTGAGAATTCTATGGATTATTTGGGTATCTTAAGAGACAATAGTACGGTGGCGTTTGGAGGTAGTGTAAGGTCATCTTAGTAGACAGTAAAAGCCAGAAGATTACTTAAATGAAGTATAGGTTGAAGTAGGGGACAGCCCAATGCGCTGTCTGGAAAATTCAGGATAATGTTTACTATCCGATATAAATTTAAAATTACATAGGTAATAAAGTAATAATAGAAATACTAATTTTTGTAAAAGATAAAATTACAATACATAAGACTGATATATACTTACGTGTGATGTGTACATACAGTAATAAATTAAGAATCATTTGCATTCTATGACAGCATTTGTTGTGGAATAACTTCCAATTAATTTTCTTGTATTATTTTATATTATAAATTTCTTCTATTATTATTACTCATAGTAATTCAGCTCTGTCATAATTATATGCATTGCTTGGTTTTGGATAAAAAATTCTAAAAATATTTAAAAACATTTTTTAACGCCATTGCAATGAAAATAGACTATATTTACTTAATTTAATTTATTTTATTTGTTTCTTTAGTGGAATGGGGGTTGAATATTAATTGTGATGATTCATCTATTTTCTTTTATGGGCGAAATTCAAGTTGTGAGAATCAGTATGCCCGTCTTATTTGTATTGTAAATTTATTATTTAAAATATTTACAACATACGCTTAATATTTCTTAGTGAATTCTTTCACTATTGTGTCAATATTTACTCTCTCTGAGATAGGTCAAGTACCCGATACCTGGACAGATTTTGAATACGATAATAAATAAACTATGTTTTGAGAACTATAAGCGACATTTTTAGAGAATTTCAAATCTCATTATTGATTTATAGTATATTTTAATAATTTATACAAAAAGATGCAAAATTCATTTTCACGCTTATTTATATAAAAAAAAAGTAGGTTTGAACAATTTGTGCTACTAGACTCGTAAACCTGGATAGCCTATAGGACACTGAACTGGGAGTAATACCAGGACAGCGCTTGATCCCTAAACCTGGATAATATAAATTAAACGTGTCCCGCTGTAGGGTATTGCTTACTACTTAAGTGGAATGTAAACCTGGACAGCGGTTTGACTGTTGCACATAACCTCCAAATTTTTTATTTCAAATTCTAGTAAATTGAAGACTCAATTTAAGACAAAATCGACTTAATCATGTAGTTATAAACATCATAAACAATGCTAATTGATTTCTTTTTTCATATACGTGTATGTAATAGTAGTGTTTTACAGTTGTCCTGGTAACGGTCCCAATTTTCAGTTTGTCTACCTATATTGGATGCTTTACCTTACACCGCGCTGACCTTTCTTTTCTGTTGTTTTTATATCATCAAGATGACGGAACGAATTGCAGTTGCTGCGTTCGCTCCATGACACTTGTCAAATTGATGGTGGATTATTATTCGTCGATATAATGTGAAAGTCGCCTTCCTCTGTTGATGTTTTTTTTTCTTTTTCTGTTTTCTTTAACTCGTGACGTGCGAGCCTTTGGGAGAATCGGAGCCGCGACCGTCGATGTGATACAGAGAAGCATGAAAGCGATAATTTGCAGCGACGTGCGGAGCGTAAACAAAAGGACGCGTTGTTTTACTCTAATGATTGTGAAATCGTATGGTATTTGATTTATGGCTCGGATATCTGGATCCCTTTGAAATTGTCACGAGAGGAAAGTCATGCACATTCAGCTGGAGAAATCAAATTTTGCGCTTTATTAGTAGTGTATAATAAAATGCTGCACGTATTTACGAGCTCGGTTGCAATGTTTTCCCAAACCGTTTTCAAGTCTTATTTACAACAGCTCTAAAATCCATCAACGCAAGAGTCGCATGTGTGTATATAAGCACAACCAGCATATTCAAATACCGAATAGATGATATCCATTCATAAAATATATATTTCAAAGCATCTCCGATTTTTTCGCGCGTTTGCCTAAAGTCAATTAAATTTCACGACACTGCGATGCCTATAGTCTGTGTGCCTGTATAATGCAAAACCCTCGCTCGCCATTGTATTCCGCGTAGCCTCGAGGCCCATAAAAACAAATCAGCTATCGACTCCGGAGCTTTTACCGCGGCGAAAAGCTGCGCCAATAATTTAGAGTCACGCTCTAGTCTCTCCTTATACTATTACAGGCTCTGCATACATACATATACAAGTGTATCTCACGAGTATCGCCGGCGACTTTATAGAACAGCTTATAACATTTGTTACTTTATAGTCCTTCCCCTCTATCTCTTTTTCTCTTGCCTATTCACACACACAATCGTGCGCAGGTCGTCAAGCGAAGCGATAAGAATACAACTTCTCTATCCCTCTCTCTCTCATTCTCTTTTCGCATTATATCGACAGAAGAGATTGAGACAAGAGGGATCGCGCGCGCCCACATATACACACATAAAAAGTATGCAAAATAATGTCGACAAGCAGTGGCCCTCATATACGCCAAGGCAATCGGGATGGAAAATCGCCTCCCGGTCATATGTATCCTTCTTCCCCTTGCTTTCTTTTCTCTTGCTTCTGTCTTTCTTCTCGTGTGAATATATAAGAATATACGAAAACGAAAACCGGGACTTTGCAGTATATATATACATAGAAAGACAAAACAGATGTATTGATCCACATGTTTGCAATTAGTTTTGTATTATCAAGTTTTTAATGTATACATTAAATAGCGAGATAAATTATTAAGAAATAAAAATGTTTAATATTAGGTGCACAACTTTGCTTCCGCCGATTTTTTCGAAAATTTGAGGCTTTATTCGGAAAAAGTGATTAGCTGTTTATGATTCAAAGTACTGTCCGTCACTAGCCACTACTTTTTGCCATCTTTCGGGCAATTGTCGGATACCATCTCGAAAAAACGATGCGTCTTTTGAGGCGATCCACAAATCGATCCATTCTTTGACTTCTTCATAAGAATGGAAATGCTGCTCAGCTAGGCCATGTGCCATCGATCGGAACAAATGGTAGTCGGAAGGAGCAATGTCTGGAGAGTACGGCGGGTGGGGTAAGACTTCCCATTTTAGGGTTTTTAAGTATGTCTTGACGGGTTTTGCGATATGTGGCCGAGCATTGTCATGTTGCAGGATAACTTTATCGTGTCTCTCTTGATACTGTGGCCGTTTCTCCTTCAATGCTCGACTCAAACGCATCAATTGCGTTCGATACCGATCCCCT
>UELV01166842.1:0-15128 GCA_900490015.1 Megastigmus stigmatizans | reverse complement strand
GTCCAATCGTGATGGTGAAAAAGAGTAGCGGCAAGTATAGAATGTGCATAGACTTTAGAAAGGTCAATGCCGTTTCTAAGCCGGATGTCTATCCATTGCCATTTATGGATCACATCCTGCGCAAGCTCCGGTCAGCCAGATATATATCTACGCTTGACTTGAGCAGTGCCTATCATAAAATTCCATTGAAGCCGGAATCAAGGCCCATCACCGCATTTACGGTGCCTGAGATGGGTCTGTTTCAGTATAAAAGAATGCCTTTCGGACTAAGTCAAGCAGGAGCATCCTTTCAAAGACTCATTGACCGAGTGATTGGACCAGAGCTTGAGCCGTATGCCTTTAGTTATTTGGATGACATCATTGTCGCGACTGAGTCATTTGAAGAGCATCTGGTGCGGCTTGAGCAAGTGCTCCAGCGAATAGATGAGGCAGGTCTTACTTTCAACCGAGAGAAAAGTGTATTCTGTCAAGGAGAGGCAAAATATCTCGGAGTGATAATAAACCGAGATGGATTTCGGCCGGATCCAGAAAAGATCGAGCCGATTATGAAATGTCCGGCGCCAAGGAACTTAAAACAGCTGAGAAGTTTCTTGGGCATGGCGTCGTGGTATAGGAAATTTCTAAGAGATTTTGCCACGATCGCTGAGCCACTCACCCAGCTGACAAAAAAAGCTAGGAAGTATGAGCGGCTCGAAGAGCAACAAGCAGCTTTTGATCAGATCAAGGCTCTAATCGCAACTGCACCTGTGCAGCAGCGCCCACGCTTTGATGTACAGTTCGCTGTGCAAACAGATGCTAGCAATACTGGGTTAGGGGCAGTACTTCTTCAAATCATAGATGGAGAAGAGTGAGTGCTCGAATTTGCAAGCCGTACTCTGTCTTCGGCAGAAAGCAATTATAGTGTGACAGAGAGGGAGTGTCTTGCCGTAGTATGGGCTATAAAGAAATTTAGGCCATACATAGAGGGCTATGCGTTCAAAGTAATAACGGACCATAGCAGCCTTCGTTGGTTGTGTAGTTTGCACAATCCTACGGGCAGACTTGCACGATGAGCTTTAGAATTGCAAGGCCATGCGTACACAGTCGAGCATAGGAAAGGCGCACTTAATAATGTGCCTGATGCTCTATCTCGTATGTACGAGAATGAGGAACCGGCTGTCAGCGCAATATCTTGGGTAGAAGAGACCCGTGATGAATGGTATTTGCGCTGCGTGCAGAAAGTAGAAGAGGACCCGACTGGCAATCCTAAGAGTAAGATTGTCGGGGGTCACCTGTACTTCTATAAGCCGGATGAAGCTTTAGAAGGGACTATAGGTGATGATGATGCCTGGAAGCTCGTCGTGCCCATGGAGAAACGGAAAGAAGTGATTCAAGAGGGGCATGACGAGCCAACTTCAGGTCATCTGGGTCGAGAGAAAACATACACACGAGTGGCCAATTTATACTTTTGGCTGGGTATGTATAAGGACGTAGAGGCGTATGTTCGACAATGCACTGTATGTCAGGAGTGTAAAGTCGAACAACGGGCACCGGCTGTATTAATGGGGCGAAGGACTGTCACTAAACCATGGCAAGTGGTTGCAGGTCATATTAGGGGTCCTTTGCCGCGAAAGCGAACACACGCGAGAACGAGATAAATCCGCGAGATAGAGAGTACCATCGAATAGTCAATAGGACGCGGATGACATACCACCGCTTCGATGAAAGGAGCATATTCGATCGCAGCGTTAACGAATATAAGTACCCCCTAAATTAACCTTTCACATTTGTTTTTTAAAAAAAATATAACGCGAAAACTTTTTTTATTGTTATAAAGTGATCAGACGTGATGAAAACGGAGTGGATGTGATATCGTGTCTCAACTCCAATATTCTTCAAGTTTACGCAGAGAGAGTACGGCATGTACATTACGGAGTACGGAACGTTAGCCGTGCCCGAGAACTGAGGTGGTTCCACAATTTAGTGGAAGACCCCGAATCACCTCTATATAACGAGGCAAATTTAACTGATCTACTCGACAGAGCGCGCGAGTGTTTAAGTGGTCCTCCGGAGGATTAATTCAAATTTTTATCAAGACAATTAAAATTATAATAAATAAATTGTTTTCATTATATTTTTCATTAGTTGTATTTAATTAGTTGTAATAAATTGTATAGTAATCCTTTTTTTTTGTATCAATAAAAAAAAGCACTTGTTATCTTAAAATAAATGTTCTTTCTTTTTCTACCTATTGTAAAAAAAATAGTATCACCGTCTTCATCATCGTCATTGTCAAGAGAAAAAAATACCCAAGATTACGCGAGCGATAATCACCCGATGCAGGTAGGCAGCGGTAGTGGTAGCAACACCGACAGTGAAATACAGGTTCGTACACCTGGTGAGCGGTTTCTTATTTTAAATGAACGAAATCACCATATTCAGAGGTTTCGTTTGAATGCCACGTGTTTAGCTTTAAGGATATTGTAGCCCAGATCCGAAAGTGTTAATCCTATTTTGTGGTTAGAACTCGTAATACGCGATATATATGTATATTTAATCTCATTAGGATCGGAAAACGATTTGATAGGCGTGTTGATAAATAACGAGAATTTTGCTCATGGTGCAGCTGGATTATCGTTGAGACCAATAACAAAATTTATATACGATGATTTATGGGGGTTAGTTAGTAGCTTGACTCAAAGTAATGAAATTTTTACAATAGATGATACTTTTATTTTAGAAGTTACATATGTAAATCTTCCTTTTGGTGGGGGTAGAATGAGAAAAATTTTAGGTGTAAATACTTTAGCACAAAAATTGATCGAGTCTATACAATGCGAAGACAACTTGTGCTTACCACGGTCCCTTGATGTAGGCGAGATCCATATTTTTGTAAAACATAACGATACCGTCGAAGCAAAAAAATTGTGGATCGCGATTCGCGACTGTAGACGACAACTTCATAAACAGTGTGCTCTAGATTTAATTAAAGACAGCGGTGTAGATATACCTGAAAGAGGATGCGGCTTTAAAGAAATTGAATGTTTTCAAAGTTCTTACAATAATTTAGGGATAGCAATAGTAGTTCTTGATAAGCTGACATTTGGAAGAGGCGAGACACCGATTTTTGATGGTCGCGCGCGAGTCGACACTAGTAGAACAGATTTTCTGGACGTTATAAATATTTTATGCGATCCTCACGAGCATCATTACGATACTATTTTAAATTTGACAGGCGCGGCGAAAACCAAATTTTTCTGCACCTACTGTAATCAGAAATATCAACACGTAGATTAGCACGAGTGTCCGAGTATATGTACGAGTTGCTTTGTTTCACCGGCAGTGAAAAAGAAAATATCGAGATTTTAGGATGTCAAAAGTGTTGTAGAAGTTCTTTTGGAAGAAACTGTTTTGATAATCATAAGAAAGACGGTAGTTATAAAGCAAAAAATAAGAAAATTTGTGACATTGTAAAAATGTATGTATGTGAGTTGTAATAAATGTCGAAAACGTATTCATTTGTACAGAGGAAAGTATGTGTATGGGTTTCAGTATTGTAAGCGTTGTGACACGAAACATTCGGTAAACGAACTGTGTTATATGCGACTAATAAATGCAGGAAACGATAACGCGGCGCCGAGTAGCGATGTAAAAACGAAAAAAAATCTATATGTGTTTTATGATTTGGAGACTATACAGGATACAAAGTATAAAAATAGTACAAATACATATTTACATGTTCCGAATCTATGTGTCGTCCAACAAGTCTGCGACAATTGTATAGACAATGACGATATGGGTCAAAGGTGTAGTACTTGCGGAGTTCGCGAACAAATTTTGCGAAATAATCCAATCAAACAATTTATAGATTTTTTCGTACGCGAAAAATCGATTTTTCATCAAATAATATGTATCGCGCACAATGCCGGTCGGTCCGATGGATATTTCATATTAAGAGAACTGGTAGAGCTTCGTAAAGATGTTTTACCGCAGGTGATACTCAATGGGCGAAATATAATTCTATTAAGCTATGGTTGTACCAAATTTATACATAGCTTAAACTACTTTCACATGAAGTTCAGCGCCTTACCAAAAACATTTGCTTTACCCGCGAGCTCGCGCAAGGATTATTTTCCACATTTATTCAATACTGTTGGAAATGAAAATTACGTTGGGTCTTTGCCGGAAGCACGATTTTACTCACCGGATACCATAACAATCGCGGAAAGAAATTCTTCTTTCAAATGGTATAACGAAACTAGCGCAACCAGTGATTACGTGTTTGATTTGAAATCAGAAATTGTAGCATATTGTCGGATGGACGTGGAGATCTTGAAAAATATATTTACAAAAGTCGGTAAAATTTGTCCATTTACTCGGGCAACTACCATAACGAGCACGTGTTCCTTAGTATATAGAAAAAAAATTTTACGCGCTAAAACTATCGGTATCCTTCCACTAAATGGATATAGTCTCGGTGACAGACATTCGAAAAAATCCCTAGAATGGCTACTTCAATGCGAGCGTGAATTGGGTCGTGAGATTATACACGCAGGCAGAGCGCGCGAATTTATGTTACCCGAGGGATTTTTAGTGTCCGGTTTCTTACTACCAACAGAATCTCGAGAGAAAGGAACCATTTTTGAATATAAACGGGTGTTATATGCACGGCTGTCCAAAATGTTTTGATAAAAATCGTGATAAGCGCGTTTCTTACGGTCGATCTTTCGATGAGGTCTCTAGCCAAATTACGAAGAATTCGATGGTGTGGATACACCGTCCTCTTTATATGGGAATGTGAGTTTGATAAAATGAAGCTCGAGAACCCCGAAATAGCTCGACATGTGCGCAATCCTCCAATAATGAGTAAAATTACACTAACTCCGCGCGATGCGTTTTTCGGTGAACTCACCGAATATATTGTTCCCTATTACAAAGTTCGCGATCGCGAGCGAATCAAGTACACCGATATATATTCTTTGTATCTTTACGTGTGCAAGCGCGGCGTATTTCCCCTGGGGGATCCTGTTATATATGTAGGGGACGAATGTCGAGATCTTACAGGAGGAGATAACAATAAGCTGGGGCGAGTCGAGGGGCTTGTTAAATGTAAGAATTTACCTCCTGGTAATTTGTATTTACCTCTACTACCAGTGAAAATGCACGGCCGTTTACTTTTCGCGCTTTGTCGTACTTGTTGCGAGGAAATGCGCGACGGCGACTGTGTTCACGAGAATATTGCTGATCGAGAATTTAGAGGTACATGAGTAGTCAATGAATTACGTAAAGCTGTAGAACTCGGTTATCGAATAAGCGAGATATATATTATATGGCAATATAAAACGACTCAATTCGACGGTAAAATCGGTGGTCTTTTTGTAGATTATATAAATACCTGCTTAAAAATAAAGCAAGAAGCTAGCGGATGGCCCGATTGGTGCGTAGACGAGACGACGAAAGATCAGTATTTACGCGAGTATCAGACGAACGAGGGTATCGTTTTGGAGGCGATAAAATTGAAAAAAATTCTGGTTTGAGAGCATCAGCAAAACTCTGTTTAAACTCTTTCTGGGGAAGTTTGGACAACGAAGCAATTTGAAACAAACGACATTTGTGAAATCGCGCGAAGCTCTCTTAAAACTGTTACTTTGTCTGGATAAGGAGGTCCTCAGCGTTTTACCGGTAAATGAAGATATCTTGTACGTTAACTGGCAACTCCGTGAAGAGGCTGTCAATTCGGCACCTAGCACTAACACGGTTATAGCCGCGTATACTACGGCCCGAGTTAGACTGGAACTATATAAACACATGGAGAAACTTGGGAAACGCGTTTTGTACTGCTACACCGACTCGTGCATTTTTGTGAAACAAAACGACGATGATCCTACCGAGTACGAACCAGTACTATTCGATCTTTGAGAGCAAATGACAGATGAACTAAGTAGTCACGCGCCTGGTACTCACATAGATACAATGATATGTGCAGCACGAAAATTTTATGTTTTTCGTGCAATCACACCCACTGTTGAAAATGTAGAATGCTGTAAACTGAAAGGGGTTACTTTAAATTTTAAGAATTCGTTAAAAATTAATTTAACAAGTATAGAAGCGCTTGTTCTGGACGCATTTAAAAAAAAAAAAAGAATAGACAAATTCTGAAAATTGCAAAATTAAATTGAAGTTTAATGCTATAAGGCGTACGGATGTACATGAAATTGTAACGCGAGAAGAATCTAAAACTTGCTGCGTTGTCATGAAGAAGAGTCGATACATCTCGCAAATTCTATCTCTACCGTTTGGTTATAAAAATATTAATTAGTTTTAATGGAAATTATCTAAATAAATATATGTCAATAAAGAAAAAAAGTATATTGTAAAATAAAATTACCCTGATTTCCTTTTTTAAAAAATGTGTTTTTTATAAATTATAGATAAAAAAAAAGTCATCTGACTCCTACGGTCAGCGTTGAATCAGCTAATACGTTTCCGTGGTTGATGAGTTAATCACCGCGCGGTTATAAGCTAATCACCACGGTGTTATAAGCTGATCACCGCCGGTTTCAAGATTATTTACGGTCCGCGCATATTGCAGCTGATCAAACCGCGTGGGATGTCCGCGCCCGCCGCCGCCGCTGCCGCCGCAGTCGTCCCGCGGTGACTCAAATTTTTTCGCTTTATAAAATCTCGTCAACGTAGTCTGCTCTAGTCAGTTCAAAAAATCGACACGCGGTGGAAACATCCGTTTAAGTGTTGCGTGTGTGGTCCTACGGGATGCGGTAAAACAATATTCGTAAAGAGATTCCTCGCAAACCTACCCGAGATTTGCGACATATACTTTGACCGTATATTGTTCTATTATGCAGAGTGGCAAGCGGCGTATCGCACTCACCTCGCTAAATTAGCTGGTTCGAGACTAGAATTTCACAAGATTCTACCGCAACCGGGTGATTACTCGAATGACAATGAGAAAAAAAAGCTTCTTATACTCGACGATCACATGCGCGAATCATCGTGCGACATAAATCTCGATTTATTCACCAAAGGTTGTAACGTTCAGCCGTTATGTGCTTGATTTTAGATAGATTCTGCTATCCAAAATCCTTGAATTCGTGTCTAGACTTAGTTTATCTGTGAAATTTGGTTTAATTTGAGTTATTCCCGCCCTAACGTGTCAGGGCAAAGGAGATGTAACGGAAACGCGCAATGGTCTCCGTACGTCGCCACCCTGACACTATAGATTTTCCCAGGTATAGCTCTTCTATTTCCCGGGATATTGAGCATAGAAGAGACGGAAAATAGTAAAGGAGCTTTTCTCACTCCGAGCGTAAGCAAGCGCGCATTTGCTTTTTTACGGCGGAGCGAGTACTAGACCCAGTGGATTGAGGATGGGATGGATCGGACAAGGAATATCTAGTCGCTTGACTTTTTATGCTATTGCGTAATGAATAACATACAAATTCTTAGCCTCTCACCCTTCTAGGTTCGATGGACGTCGCAATGACAATCCACCTAACTGGAGAGCGTACGATAAATAAAGCAGGTTCGTTAAAGAAGCGCAATGGTTCTTTGACTTACTGCGAGAAACTCAATCAGGAGCTTATAATAAACAATTATATAATATAAAATGCCTTTCTATCTACTGCCGCTTAATGGACAGTAGACAAAAGTTGGCCTGCTCTCTATTCACGGAGTTGAGTGGAAAAGTGTATTACTTTTCCACTTTGTCCGTGAAAAACACAGTTACGTGTATCTGGTTTGTCGAGAAAGCGCAATGCTTTCTCGACTAGCAGAGAGAGACTATTACTAACTTATATTTAATAAGTCCCTCCACGATCGTGTAATGGATCGTGAAGGGGTTATTTTATATACCTCTGTATACTAGGTTTATCGAGAAGCGCAATGCTTACTCGATTAGCTAGTATACAGTGCTATTACTAGTACAGCGGGTTCGCCGGAGAACGCAATGTTCGCCAGGCCAGCCGCGAGGAAAAGCACGCTTGATTTTTATACTCTGTTCGAGTTCGTTGCCGCTTGTATTAAGCGAGCAACTTGTCGACAGAGCCTCGAGGTAAAGGAAAATATAAGTATCAAGAAGAATATTAATTTCAATGAGGAGTTTATTCTGTGTAGAGATCGGGTACAAGAGTGCGTACTGCCTCGTATATCGGCTGTGTTTATATACTCTTCGTCTGCTTGATTCCGGCTTCCCTCTCTCCTTGATTGATCGTCGATGTGTCCACGCGCTTGATTGTGTGAGCTTGATTAGCCGGAACGCTCTCGCTCTTATTGGTGTGCGCGCGTACGTGTGTTTGATCTTCGCGCTTAGCGGTCGAAATCCTCTCTCTCGCTCTTATTATATTTTCGATAAAATTCTAACTTATTTCGGTACTACCAATAATCGCTATTCAGTTGGTTTTTACTATTTCTTAATCGTAATTCCTTAATTATATTTGTATTATTAATAACTGATTTTATTTATTATTCTCTCAAATCTATTAACTTTATTTTTAAATTAATTAATTTATTCTAATAGATGTATTTATAATAACGACTATAATTGATATTTATATGATGCCTTAACTGCATTATTATTATCGCTATCTTCAGTGATTAATAATTAGCTTTTATGATTCAAATATTTATAATTAACATTATTCTATTGAATAATTTGTTGACACTTATGCGTGTTACAAGATAATCAACACAAAAACGTCAGTGTTATATTCATTACACAAAATATAATTCACAAAGGAAAATCACAGCGCGATATTAGTATGAATACAAAGTACATGGTGATATTTAAAAACCCACGAGATCGCACGTAAATACAGCATCTCGCTCATCAAGTCTATCCCGAGGATCCCCGATTCCTTCAAGAAGCTTATCTCGATTCGACGAGAAATCCGCACTCCTATTTGTTTCTCGATCTGTCGCAGAGCGCGCTCGACGAATTTCGCGTACGCACGTGTCTTTTTCCCGATGATAATTTGCACTACGTCTACGTTCCAAAGTATCGCAAGCTTCGATGAGAGGGCTACGTTATACATAAAAATTAAGCGCGGAAATGTCGAAACGTCACTTGAATGTCGACAATGCCCGAGAAAACATCGAGTCAGCGACACGGCAATTGCAATACAACCTGTATAATACCTAGTAAACACTTTACAAAGAAAAACGCGATAATTTTACTGGCACACATTCACGGTGACACTGTACAACGGAAAACTCTGTACCGCGCGATCGACAAACATAAGGTCAAGTGTATATGTGAGTGCGCGCTGAATATTTTGCATGGTGTCGTTGAACTCAAAGACCCGCATAAAAAACGTTTAGGTAGGCATAGGCACGTACTACGTAAATTGACTCATAAATCCAACCACAGTTGCCGAGGTGGCGTAGGGTGGGAAAGAAGTAAGCGAATTTTGTTGCAAAGCGGAGATGGATTTTTGCCTCTTTTACTGGCACCTATCATACGCTCGCTTATTTCGAGATTGATCGGTAGCAACTCTGCATAGCACCACTTAGATATGGAGCGTACCAGAAAAATGATCGTTGTACCCGAGGAGACACTTATTCGTACTCAAACTGCAGGAGGACTTTGCCTACATTACCTACACCATGCGTTACCAGCCAAATGCGATTCAAATGCGATTCGAATTAAGTAGAAAAGATATACGCGAATGCGCACGTCACACTTTACTGGAGTCTAGCAAAAAATATCATCTGCAAACTATTGATCGTATAGAAAAATTCTCAAAGTCAAATATCTCAATTTTAGACAATTTACATTTTTTCATTCTTCCTGCGAGTATGTCCCAATATTTTTTATATATTACAGAGAATATTCATTACCATAACTCACACTTTAATTCTACATTGTAATTTTCAAAATTAATTCACTGTTTCGAACGCGATTCCATATTTAATTATCGTATAAAACTATCGCACCATCCTCTAAATTATGTGTAGAATTTCTTCGCATAAATTTGACTATTTTTTATGTCTAAAAGTTGGATTAGGAAATGAGGCTTTTTGTTAGATATTTGAGGCACCAAAGACTGACGATTACGCAATATTTCAGAAAAAATATATATATTCCCCAGATGTGCTCTTTAAAAATGACTTTTTTTATAGAAGTTACGCAATCGAGTGCTAAAATAAAGCGATCACCATTTCGACAGTTTTAAAGGCACACAATTATAATAATTTGGATTTTTTTTATTTTTTCATGTAGAATAAGTTCATATTAGTGAAAATATTAAATCAGATTGCCTAAAAAAATTAAATTAGAAAAAATGACAAAATGTTAAAATTTGAAAATTGTAGGGACACGCTATTTTATGCTCGCCATTTTGTTTTCAAGGGGGGCACACCTTTTCCCATAATTGACTAATGATTGGAATACTTTAAACTAATATTCTACAAAATTTTAGAAAGATTCATTATTGCCTAAAAAAGCTATAGAATAATTACATTTTAAAAATTATCGAGTGAAACTTTTATTTTTCATTTTTGCCACGTTTTTGCAGGGATAATATTGACTAAAAATAAAGATTTATTTTTTAAAAAACACCACTCATACGATCTCTTCAGGGACAAGTTTCTACACAATGCATAACAAAAAAAAATAGTTTTTTTTACTTATTTTTAAAGTTATTGAAAAGTGACAAGCAATTTAAAAGTTCCCGTGTCGCCAGTGTGAGACGTTAACGGAATAATTTTGTAACGAAATGGCGCCAATGGTGCAGCAACGAGCATGCAAGTAATTTTACTTTAGAAAAACGCGGTCACCGAATCACGATTGCAATAAATTAATATAATTTGCAACTAGTGCAAAACTCTATCTGTAAGGGATGTGCGATGCTCTTGGGTTGAGACGCCGAGGCAAAGACATGAAAAGACGTCTGGAATGGAGCGTCGTAGACGTCGGCAAGAAGGCCGGATGCGAAGCCTCAAAAGTTCATTGCTCTCTCTCTCTCACTCTCTCTCTCTCTCTCTTGGATCTGTCATTTGGTTCCACAGGTGCTCGCTTCTTACTTGTCTGAACCTCTCATATCTGTTACTACTGCAACGAAACCGGTGCATCGCTGTCATCGCATAGCGACTGGCGCCTAGTAGCATTGGAGGTGGAGGGCATTGCGGCGGGGAACGTGAGCTTTTTGCAACTTTTATGCATCGTCCCTCAACTTTGAGGTTATGCCCCATTGCGAATTTTTCGCCATAAATTGGTAGAACTGCTTCCTCGCTAAATCCATCCTCGCAGTAGTTCGCAATACTCTCGCACTCAGCTATTATTTTCCAGCACGCGCATGCACTTCTATACAAACCTAACCGCCGACTATCTTGCGCCATCCGTGGCCACTTTTACCTCTACCTGCTTCGCAAAATTTCTCTGATTCCGAGAAACTCTATATTACCATCTGTACTTGGCTTCTGGTACGAGTTTTCCCCGGTAGATGGCGACCGTGGTCCCGGTACTGTGCCATACCTGCTCTGCCTTGCATGCCACTGTTAGGCATGAATAAGCAACCTTGCTATATCTGCAAAAACTCCATCTGTCGCTGAAGTGGACCATCTCTGCAGTGCGCTGAATTTTTCAGGCTTATGCACATAGATTACTGCGAAGCGTCTTGGCTTCTTTCTTCGAATAAAATTCGCTGCTGTGCAGCCACAACTACTTATCCACAAACCGCGCCCACTGCCCAATCACAGTCTGGTGACAGATCGGGGAGCTCTGACCCACTAGCTCCAGTTTTCGCCGACGCTATACCGGAGGCAAATCCCGCGCCCTCCAAGCGACATGCCACTCCAATTTCGCCATCACCCGAACAGATTTTCAAACAGCTTAGGTGCTATTCTAGCCCATCTTGCTCCAATGACTCTTCACTTTCCCTGTGCTCACAAAACCACACTTCCGCGACAATGGATGACGGTCCACCAATGTGGTTTGCGAACTGGGCTGCAGCCTTAAAGACGGACTTAACTGAGCACAAAAATGAATTCGCTACACCGCGCAGAATTCCCTGCGCTCCGAACCTCTCTGCCTCTGTCTCTCTAACTCTCTGGCTCTCTATCCCTCTGTCTCTGTCTCTCTGTCCCTGTCTCTCTGTCTCTGTCTCTCTATCTCTCTCTCTGTCTCTCTCTCTCTCTCTCTCTGGTGAGTACAATCATAAGACGTGCCTTTTATTGCTCCGTCTTGAAGCCCAGATTTTAAACTATTTGTACTCCTGGGGGAGTTATCTTTGTTTTCAGACGAATCGACCTCCTGCTGGCTCCTGCTTTTTGGATGAAAACAGCTTGGCTGGCTGCTATTAAGCCCGGGAGATCGATCTTTGTCTGTATCTTGAAAATATTGCTCTTGTCGCCTTGCTGCCATTTCTTTTACCGGAACGATACTCTATGTGACGGTCACTCTGCTGGTCAGTTCTTTCGCAATCACGACTGTTAAACACCTATTTTACTTGGAAAACGTTGTCACGAAATCGAACACGCCAGCGTCAGCTAGTGGTCTGCCTTCCAGTAGCTGAATATTTCGACGTATGCAGCATCTACTCGCCTCTTATCACTCATCACCGCTCTTCATCGCTTTTTTGCACATCACATATAGATTTTTAGCACGCAAGTAAACTAACTAGTGTATTAAAGTGCCCTCAAATATCTGCGAAACTGCGAGCGTCGGGCAGCCCAAATTGAGTTAACTTAAGCCCGATTGACCGCAGGCTGTGGGTCGACCCGTGATTAATATCGCGAGTGCGAATAAATCGGCGCGCGCACCTAGTCAAAATGACTTTGTTTATGCCTGCGTCGGATACTTCATTATAGATTGATCTCTGTGTGCAATATATGTGTTTGTATGTGCATAATTAGTGAACAAATTAATTTTTAATTTTTATCTTTATTTTTTATGTACATACTTTCGCCATAGTTCACGAAGCTAATGTAATATATTAATAATTTAAATTGGCGCATAAATAAATTAATTGTAAAATTGTATATATAATAGTTAAAGACAAAGTCATAAGTATATTAAATAAAATAAAATAAAATAAAATAATAAAGAAAGTTAAATATGGAGAGATCTAGCTGCCTAAAGTGTAAAAAATCATCGCGAAAAAATAGTACACTGATCAAGTGCAAAAAATGCAACAAGCTTTATCATGACTTGTGTCATAAGTGGACGAAAACTGAAGTAGAAAAGCGCGTCACCTCCAATACATCTAATTCTAAAACGCCAACGAATGATGTTAAACTTAGTAAAGCGTATCTTTGTAATACATGTGCCGTGTCTAAGATAAAGAATAAAAATCTACTGTCGCGCCTGTAACAGCGAGTACGCCGCTTGTCGCTTCGAAGAGCAATATTAATATTAATATAGATACTAATACTAGTTTGGATAGCAGCCGCAATAATAGCAAATTGGCTTTAATGTGCTCAACGAGTGGTACCACGCCTGTGACCCATGTCGTTAATTTAAAAAATAGTTCTCCCTCTCATGTTACACCTGCTCCGGCCGAAAATAATGTGGCACTGTTGGGTAGATCTGATCTCATGCAGGAACCTCTGAATTTATTACCTGCTAAGGAGGATAAATTCCACAGCATGGGTGAAAATCTACGAGACATTGTTGATAATGTGCGGAGCCAGAACTCTATGCTGGTAGAGCTTCTGACGAGCCGGACGGTTGGAAAAAGAAAATGCATTGTTGAGGGGGAAACTTGAGAGCTTAGAGGATAATATCAAATCATTTTTTGAAATCAAAATAAATGATCTGGAAAAATTATTTTCAAAGAAATGGATAAGAAATTGAATGAGGAATTTGATGCGGTTTATAAAAACTTCGATAACATCACAAATGGAATCACAGCCATGATACAGACTGTCTCAAGATCTAATCTGTCCCGATACTGAAACCGACGAACTGAAACAAATTGACGAAATTGACGAACCTGGCCAAATGGTCAATCGAAATACAATTGACGAACAGTGTGACAGATATCTACTTAACAGAAAAGACGGAGACGTGGACGCGCACAAGCACACTGAACTGACAAACAGCACTGAATAACATGCTACGAAAGGTACGGACGGTGCGGAGAGCAATACTCTAGTGATTTCAAGCTCGGTTGATTGCTCTGTCTCTAATACTGAGTTCGGCACCGTCCTGCCAGATCTAAACAAAACCGACATCCTGACTGTACAACCT
The DNA here is from genome assembly GCA_900490015.1 of Megastigmus stigmatizans. Lineage (NCBI taxonomy): Eukaryota > Metazoa > Arthropoda > Insecta > Hymenoptera > Megastigmidae > Megastigmus > Megastigmus stigmatizans. Next base: position 946 of record UELV01166842.1, on the reverse strand, counting down.
CTTTACTCTCACAAAATCGGAGATGGTTCGAGAGGTACTTCTTCATTATTGGCTAGGCTTTTCAGCAGCAATCTCATCGATTCTATCATGATAGCAAAATCGAAATTTACAGCGCTCAATACGAAGGATTTAGATCCTAGCAAGCTGGGTGGGAATTCTGCTCTCCCTGCGGCTACCATTTTTATTAATGAATTTCTTAAAAAAGAAAAATATACTAATTTTCAAAATCTTAAAGCTGTCGCCAAACAACGTGTGGCACAGGCGGGACAGATTCCTAGACAGGCTGAGTGATGGAGGGAGAGCTCATACCTTCTCCACCGCGACTGACCTAAAAAATATTATCTCTACTGAATATAATGGGCAATTGAAGAAAAAGAGCGATACACTACCAGCGACTACATCCTCCACTCTTTGTAATTCCATACAAAATAATAACATAATCAAAACAAACGTCTATATTGAAAATAAAAATACGAATACCAAAAAACAAAATGGTCACAGTAGAAATAGTATTAAGGCTAAAGACGATGCAATTACAGATAAAAATAAAAATAGAAATAAGAACCAAAACAAAAATAAAAATATAAAGGGAAATAAAGGTAAAAATAAGAGCAAAAGGAATAAGACACATGAAAATATTATAGAAACTGACTCAAGCACTAAAAACATTAGCGATGGGATTGCAAATGCTAATAAGGAACGTTCAAAAAGCGATTGACTAGGAGCTTCAGCTGCTGGAGAGACCAAGGGTAAAAAAGGGGGGTTACCTGCTCGATTTCTGAATGTAAACTCTTTACGGGCGCACATGCAGCAAACCCGTCAACTTCTTTTCGATGGTCCCGCCTACGATCTATTTGGCGTGGCAGAGACTTGGCTGGGCCCAGATGTAACAGATGATCTCATTCGGATCAACAGCTATAAGATTTTTAGACAGGACCGTAACGTG
>UELV01166837.1:0-10496 GCA_900490015.1 Megastigmus stigmatizans | reverse complement strand
ACTAAGAGCAGCGTCACCGTAAGCACTTGAGAGCATTCGATGAGCCTCAGCCGCAGTTTTCTTCAAATGAAAGCAGAAAATCAACACTTCCCGCAAATGACGAGAATTTGGCTCGAAAACTGACATCTTCGATCGAGAATACACTTTTGATGCAAACACAAATTCATTTATGTGCTGCTATCGTTATGTTGACAGATGTCCAAGCTTACTGTATGAAATTTTTGACCTGCCTATTTCAACCGGCACTTACCGCTGCAGCCATCTATCGAAAAACGGCGGAAGCAAAGTTGTACACCTAATAACTTCACGTCATACTAAGATATTGTTCCGTCATACGGCGTCTCTTTCGAATTACAAATTGATCAACCGTTAATCGAAAAATACACAACTAGGAAATGCACTGGAAGCATTTCACAATATTATAAAACAAAGGCGAAGCGAGCACGAAGCACAAGCAAGCTACCTATACTTATAATTTCTTAAAAAGGACTAAGTAGAGTAATTAATTAGTCATTGATTCGGTTCTGCTGCGATCTCCGTGCTTCTCAACATCTATCTGTCGCGACGCTCCATGATACGTAGAAATAATATTCCGAATTATCTTAGAAAAGCAATTATCAAAACCACGACGCTCTGAGATCCGAATATTAAATAGTCTAATTATAAACAAGTGTCATCAACCAAAATAAGTCAAATAAATTTTTTAAACCTCGGGGCACGTAGTACCCGAATCCCACCCTAGGGCGAGAAGTAAATTTGAGTGATATTTTTGCGCCCTGCGGTGCGAAGTAGGGTGCGAAGTGAATTCAAGAAGAACTTTCGCTCTCTCGGTTAAATAAATATGGCACTTTAGGGCGCCGTAGGTACGTACTAGGTATATACTTCTATGTTTTCCTAAAATTCCGAGTTAAGTGTTTTATTTCAAATGAAATCACCGAAAACGTCGAGAAATTCGGAAACATATGGAAATAAAAGTGAGAAAAACTATTTTAAAGAAAAATAAATTCATAAATACTATTTCAGAAAGCATTTAAATGCATACATATTAGTAGCATTACAATAGCAGCAGCAGCAGCAGCAGCAGCAGCAGCAGCAGCAGCAGCAATTGGATGGACAAGACCAAGTCTTGCCTTAATTGGTTGGAGCGAATCTTGCCTTAGTTGGTCGGACTGAGTTTTACCTTGTCGTTTGGACAACACCAAAATTATCCGCTCTTTTAATATCCAAATCAAAATTAGGATAGTTCTTTTTGAAAAGCGATATGACCTTTAAATGACCTTGAAGGTCAAGGTCAAGGTCAAATTCAAGGTCACTATCAGATAGCTGGGGAAAATTCTTAACAACCATATATCTTAGTTTTTTTCTGCCATTGTTAGTTCAGAAGTTATCGTGCCGTTCCGGAACTTTTCAGACACCCTGTATATGAAAATATAAAAACTTTAAGCGCCTATAGCTGTTGAGGATAAAAAAATTAATTCCATTCTGTTGTTTCGAAGTTCTTGGGATACACAATATAAAAGAACAATAAAAAGGGCGCACTATACATATAACTTGAGAGTCGTTTAATATGATTCTTGTATTATAATAAATAGTAAAAAGTGATGTATTCAATACGGTAAATGATGAATTAAATACTGAAATATCAGTGTTGAAATTCTACATATCGTCATTAGTAAGTAAAGGATTTTATTTCGACGAGGGTAAACGATCGCTTCATTCAATTTCATTCTTCATTTTCACAAGGATCTTGTAAAATGGAAAATTCCAAAAAAATTTTTGTAAGTGTACTTTGACAAAAAGTGTAATCTCAAATTTTTTCAGATTTTTCTCGATGGTGGGCCATTACTAAATTTTGAAAAAACCGTTTTTTGCTATATGTTTTGTGGTTATGTATCAATTGCATTTTTAATATTTGTTATTTTTTACTGTAGTGCATACTCACAAATGTATATTTCATGCACATGTATTATAACGGGGGAATTTGACCGAGCGTGGGAGCGACTCGATAGCTTCCCCGCGTTTATAATTAGGAGGCAAAGGCCGGTTGATTTAGCGTTCAAATTTTAATAAGTTATTTTATTTACAATTTTAATAATTATCTGCATAGGCAGAGTGAATCAGGGCGCCAGGCACTGGGTTTTTAGATTTACACAATTCGATTACTCTAAACTCGAGCAGTGCCACTCGATTAATTGATTTGAATTAAATTCCTTTTTTACGTATTTATGCGCGACTAGCCAGAGGTAGAGTTCAGGTTATGGACAGACACGTACACACACATGCGATAATATTAAATAATGAAAATAAATAAGTCCATACTCTACAAATTGGAGTTGATCTTTAACTATTTAAGTCCTTTAATAGGCAAATAAATAATTACAAAAGACCTCTGAGAGGCATGCTAATTTCATTGTAACAAATAAAATATAATGAGTGAGTCTAGCGGGATATCCAAAAACCTGTCGCAGGCACGCTATTTATTAAAGTGACTCTACTATGAATTTGATTGATATGAAATAAGATTTTAAATATTTGCCTTGAAGAGGCACGCAATACGCGTTACAATATTTTTGAGTCACTTGGCTCACCAAATTTTGCGTTGCTCCACCTCAAATCTCGAGCGTACGGATACGTGCGCGAGAAATTAATAAACAGAAAAAATAACTACAAACGCGCGAGGACGAAGGCACTCTAGCGTGGAGTTAAAGCCACAAAGTAGACACAAGATTATAAATTGAATTTAACTAAAACACTGTAAAACCGCGTAAGGCAAATCCTACTCTGTTCTAGCTCTTGCTAGTATCGAACGATTTTAATCAGGCATCGGGCCTGGAAATGCGAGGCAGTTATTGTACAATCTTAAAATCAATTTTAATAAAGTAATAATTTACAGAGTCAAAATGAACGAGCGCTGCCAAGAAAAAGACACGGGCGCTATCACTGTTTGCGAATTGGGCTTTTACGCGATATAAATGATCGCAACTCCGCGGCACGGAAGAGTCCAGAGAGGGTGTGGTCCGTCCGGCAGCCAGAAGAAAAGTCGCCGAGGCAAGCGTCGCCGAGTCCGTCGAGGCCCGCGGCATCCTTCGCGCTGCTGTCAAGTCGTTCGCTGATTGGTGCGCTCGAGTTCGGCACCACATCAGAATGTTGTTGTGTCTAGCATTCTTCTCTCTCGCTCCAATGTCCTTTTCCCTTGCTGCTGTAAGCACAGGCACTACAAGTATCTTTTGTGGAATTTTCCATAATGTTGGAATTTTAAAATATTCCAGTTCGATACTGGGGCTACTATGTTCCAGCAGGCAATATTCAATGGAATTTTCCGCAGATGTGCGAATTAAAATTCGTAGGCAAGAAGAGCGAGGCGTTAGAAAGCCTATAATGCTCTCTTGCATAAACTGCAAGAAAATATTTTGGAAGCCCCTTTTTTGAAATGAAAAGGGGTGCTCTTAAGAGAGTTTTAAAAGAGAAAAATAATAATGACATGGAGACAGAGGCAAAAAGAGAGATAAAAAAATAAGAATGCGTAACTTACGCATCTGCAACAGGTAGATGTTCTGAGCGACGAAGCGGCGTATCCTGGAGGTTGCTGCGAGATCTTCGTTTGGTGTCTCTTGACCCTGAAAGAAGGTCCCGGCTCTCGTCGACGCGTATTTGCGTAGGCATAAAATAAAAAATAAAAATAATAAATAAACGCTCAATATAAAACGGTCAGAGACGAGAGGTGGAGGGAAGTCCCTTCTGGCTGCTTATATTGCCTTTTAAGGCATTTTTAATATTTTAATTCGTGCCATAAACGTGCGAAAATCCGCCACGTTACAGTATATATAAATATATTATATGTACATATACGGCTCCTAGGTATATATACCTAGGAGCTCTGTCCATCTACCTCGCCCCTTAAAATATCAGGTATTATTTAAAGAAAATTTAAATATCTTTGAAAAACCTGTTCCTATTCCTTCTTTCGTGCAAATGACCTTACGCTTGTCTTTACCCGCATGTACGGACCTATTGGAGACAAAGCGTAATGTATTGCTGAACACGGTCTTATGTTGTCTGTAAGTTTCCTATAGAATAACACTATATGCTTATTGGGAAGTCATTATGTGTCTGTATTGCGGTTTCTACAGCTTTATGTCTTACACTTCGGTTGTGCAACAGGTCTAGAACTGAGCGGAATTTATTTATTATATACTTTCCTTTATAATTTATAAATAATTCCGCATACATCAAACATATACGTAGAGGTAGGTTATTATTTTCAGGCTATTAAAGTTCTATAATTACATGAAATCTGTATAGTACTAGTAGAAAGAATTTTCAATATTAATTTGTTTAACATACAAGATAACAAAAGTAAAATTATGTAAGTTTTAAAACAGTTTCTTTATATATTATAAGAAAAACTAGATTACTATACAGCACTAAAAAATTATGATGATTTGCACCATTGTAGTCATTTATGAAAAATTAATTAATGACAGAAACTATTATAAAACTATTATTCCTTACAGTCTGCCTAAAAGAACCACTTTAATGGAATGAGTTATAACAACACTGTACAAAGAATGTTTTTATTTTTTTTCTAGTCGGCTAACAAACCCATTGTTCTTAATATTGGTTATTCGAATATTAATTAAGTATTGGGTAAGTACTTTTAGTATTGTCTCGTATATATACATCCTTATTCCAACATTCTACATAAATATTTTATATTTATTCTCAATTAAAAAATTAAATAATAGATAAATAAAGTTAATTTTTATAAATCTAAAAATTATATTATCTTGTACGAAAATTACTTTTTGCACTTCACTTAAATATACATGAGCAAACCTAATTTGAAGTGCAAAAAGTAATTTTCGTACAAGATAATATAATTTTTAGTTTTGTAAAAATTAAATTTATTTACCTATTATTTATCTTTTAATTGACAATACATATAAAATATTTATGTAAGAATAATGATATATATGTATGAAAATACATATTTATGTATGTTTAAATATATATGATATAACAAATTTGCGATTGAATCGAGGATTCAATCGTTAATTCGATTTTACGCTCGATCCGACGGCGCGCAAGCACCGAGGATGATGAGCGGGACAGTGAGCGTGGCGCATGTAGCGGAATAGAGAGAGATAGACGAACTCGCGAGAGAGAGAGAGAGAGAGAGAGAGAGAGAGAGAGAGAGACGGCGTGATTGGAGAATTCGATAGCGTCGTCAGATCGATTTCCGCCGCGACGAAAGACACACGGAATATCTTAACGCAAGAGATAATTACGGATAATAGAGACGCGACGCGAGGTGTATGTGTGTGGGTGTGTGAGTGAGTATTCCGGACCTCTTCCACACGATCGAGAGCTGCACTGGACCTGCTGGCTTTACCCGCGTGCGAAAGTTTGCACACGAACGAAACGAGAATAAACTCACCTAATCGCACTAGTATCGACATATACTATTTTCATACAACGAGCACAAAAGATGATGCTTCGCACGCATATGTATGCGTAGAATCAAATTTTACAAAATGAGTGTAAAAATAGTAGTTTTCGATACGTAAACGTGAAACTTCACGCATTACTAACGACCGAATATCGAGAAATATCTTTTGTAAGTCGACGTCTGTAGAGAGAGCGTGGATTACGATTTTACGTGCGGGAAATGCTACATTTGCTTAGAGGATAGAAAATTGCACTTCACTCACAAAATACAAAAAACGTGTACATATCAAATTATAAAATTTTATACATTAATACTTGAGATAATAGTAGCTTACCGTAAAACGGAGTCACTTTAACCGTAGAATTTGAAAGTGCTTCTGAATCAATTATTTGAGAAGGTCGGCTGCCAATATGGTAATTCACAAGATTATGATTATTTCCGAGAATACTTAATGATTTGTTAACGATGACTGAACTTGTTTCAAAATTGTTATCAACAAACACATTTTGTGAATTAGCATTCGATGAGAAATCTTTAAAATATATATAAGCATTAGATGAAATAAAACAACAAATAAAAGAAGCTCTTAATCTAGTCTCTAGTCAATAGTTACCATTTGGTGGAATTTGTAGGCTACAGTATGATTTAGAATGTGGCTTTGCTGACATGTAGGATTGACCTTGATAACTTTTAGTTACAGTTAGAGATTTATTATCTAAAATTGCTAAAGTAAATTGTGGTGTTGGCATGCTAGAAACATTGATATTCTGTTCAGCGGAATTAATTGGATGTTGTTTTAACAAATTGGATTTTGTAAATGTAGATGGTGTACTAGTAGAATAAACGTTATTTTCATTATCTATATTATTGTTACTTATTATAAACTTAGATATAATTTGTTTCTCAGGATTTTTTATAATTTCTGGTTTAATTACTTTTGGAGAAACCGGCATAGTAATGAATGCTCCACCGGTAGGTTGAAATCCTGTTACACCAGTTGGATTAACTGGACTTAAATATGGATAATTTGTTGTTAGAACTGATACTTTTCCAGTTTTGTTTTCTGGACACTGAAGATATGGTTTCAATTCTTCGTCTGCTGATGACAATCGACCTGAAGTCATAGAAAAATACATTCTGAACTAGTACTTCAGTTACATTCAAAGTATTATTTATGAAAAATGTTATCATGACAACAAAGGGTACTGTAACGCCACTGATGACAAATATGAGTTAAAAGCGAATACGTGACAAACGTTATATACTTTGCTTGGTTTTCTTAATCTCATTGGATTTTTTTTTATATCAACTTTTGAGATTACAGTCATCACTATTTTAAACTTTTGAGAGTTTCTTAAGGAGCAATCTCAAAGTTCCGACTATATATGTCGGTATTGAATCAAAAGTTAACGGATTTTTCTAGAGTCTATTCATATAGAGTCTGTCAGGGAGAGTGTATGATTTCTTTAGTAACTCTTTTTTGACGTACTAAGATCCTCAAAATTCATCTATACAGCATGGAAGGATATCATCGGATTGGCTCCATACCATTCGATAGATAACGAAATTCTAAGGACCACATATCTTTCTCGTTTTTCGATCGAACAAGTAGTTGTCAAGTTATTAATTGTCAAAAGTTTGTAAGATGAGCCAATCAGCGAGCTGCTATAGCGGGTGGCAGAAGCGGCGGCGAAAGGACGTATCTGCCGTCCGCTGATTGGCTCACCTTACAAACTTTTAACCATTAATAACTCGGAAACTACTTGTCTAATCAAAAAATGAGAAACGTACGTGTTGCCAATCCGATGAAATCCTTCCAGCCTGTATACATTCTACATATAACTCCACGAATTTCAATGCACTTCTGTACATTCAATGCTTTTTAAATAAGTGCATTGACGTTGAATCTACTTAAGTCAATTTCAATGTAACTGAGTGATTAATAATCATTTGTGTAGTAAGTTCATTTATCTGTATTGAATTGAATCGAGTTTGAAGTATCTTATTCAATTTCATCTACGTCAAAATGAAATACGACGCAGACACTTCTGCGGTGGCGCAAGAAAAACAAGTTCTTGACCAATCACACGAGTCTGGCTTTCCCTTGGAAAATTCAAATTTAATCTATTTTATTTAAAAGTTTGCATATTATTTACTATTACTTGACAACAATTTAGTAGCAGTGATCGTATTTTCCCTCATTCGGTATACTATAGCGCTCTCCCTTATTCTCTATCCATTCTCCCTCGACCAACTTCGCATAACAAAGTAGCATTAATTAATAAGTTTGGGGTCATCGTTGGCTTGGTGGGTAAGGCACTTGCATGCTAATATAATGCTGTCCAAGGGCTCGAATCCCATCATTCGAAAAAGAATTCAGGACTGCGTTACAAAAAATTAAAACCAATAAAAAGTCCCACGCGGCACAAAAACTAAGCAAAAAGTCCCAGCGGGAATTTAGACCTGGTCATGGTCTAAATAATATTACAATTGACAAAAATTAAGAAGTTTTGACTCGTACAATAGCAGGCATCCATCCCCATACAACTCCTTAAAAGGTCTCGACTTACAAAAACAGGTCATTGGCGCATTGACCACGGTGAATAATCTTATTGTTAGTGGTATTGTTATTGACTGTGATGCGGATATTGTTATACATATTAGTGAAACAGTGTACGGCGCATAGTTCATCCTAAGCCTGCAAAGTTAACACTGGAGCGATGAGGTAAGTTCTATAGAAATATTATTCTTTATATTAATAAATACATTATTCTTAGCCCTGCATTCTAACTTTCTGCTATCCTCTGAACAAAAGCCAGGCAATCTGCTAACAATCACCTTTGCTAACAAGCGTAAAGGGAAAGTCCAGTTTAGCGACAAATCCTCGGAGCAGCTACGTAGAAAGACATCAAATAACCGAGTATATAAGTCGACGTGAAAAACTTCTTAGCGTGGAGTTTAACAATATTATATTTATACGATAGTATTATGAATGTATAAATATTTAGAACAATACTTAGATATTGTAAAAGTACGTTTGAGTAAAATTGTGCAAATTGTAAAAAAACGCCCTAAGCTTAGAGCGGAACCAGGTATGGAAATTTTTGTATAGATCCCAACTTCTAAAAGCCATTTGTATAGGTCCACCACTATCGAGTATGCGTAAGAGTTATAGCTTACACAACTCGTCGATTTGCACGTAAGGCAGCCTCCATTGAACCTTTCAAGTATAATTTTAACTTTAGAGGCATCAGCTCCCACTTCGATGTAACTGTTGTTTTAGGATCGTATCAAAATTAGCTACCTAAAACACTGTTAAAAGGCACGAATATAGCATTATTCACAGATGTTAAATTCGTATGTGACCAGCTAACATTCAGTAAACTTGCTTCTTCACCTTTACCAATCAAATATAACTTTTACCACTAGATGCGCGAAACACGACTTTTCGTGCTTACTTTCCGTGCAAGAAGCATGCCATTATCGCATTTTTTTTAAAGCGTGCCTGAAACACTTTTACAAGATTGCAATAATTGTATGTTACGCGCAAGAAAAACAGGCACTCAAAGTCTTTTTTCGCGCACTCGTGGTATAAAATATACTTTGATACTAGTGCGTGAAACAGGTGATTTCGGTAAGGAGGTAATTTTTCGGCCGAGCGAAGCAAGTATGTACTATTTCTACAGTACTTATAATACCGACATTTTTGCATTGACTAGGCTGGATAATTATTAGTCAGCAGCACATCGTATATGGCTGCGAGATCAGTCTCAACCTTTCCCTCGGTATACAGGTATCTTTCACTCGGTAAAGTGTATAAATCTTTATTATTAGACAAAATATATCTCATTAGATAGACTCAAGGAAACCAAAATGCATGGTGAAAAACTATGAAACTGAATTTTAGTAAACTTTTCATCTCTAAGAGGAGCATCCAATACGTCGACTGCATCCGTCATTTTGCACTGTGTATCCAAGAGTTCTTAAAACCAGTACGGTTACTTTATTTAGTGGATCTCTTGTATCTTTAAATTTCGTTTTGCTAATGACGGTTTTTACGATTGTATTGATTATATCGCCAATGCTGACGAAGACTATGCCGCTCAGATATGCCACGAAAACTATCCCCCTTCAATATTCGCCACGAAAACTATCCCTCATCAGCATTCGCCACGAAAAAATTCTCATCTAGAAAAAGTCACAAAAACTATCCCCCATCAGCATTCGCCACGAAAAGAATCTCATCTAGAAAAAGCCACGAAAACTATCCCCCATCAGCATTTTCTACGAAATCAATCCCATCTACAAAAGTGCCACGAATACTATCCCGTATGGATATTCGCCACGAAAAGAGTCCCACTTACAAAAACGCCACGAAAACTATTCCCCTTAAAAAGGTGATTGCGAAAACTATCCCGTACGGATATTCGCCACGAAAAGAATCCCACCTACAAAAATGCCACGAAAACTATCCCCTTTAAAAAGGTGTCCGCGCAAACTATCCCGTATGGATATTCGTCACAAAAAGAATCTCAGTAAAAAAAAACACCAAGAAAACTATCTCGCATCAATGTTAGTCCGTTGCTATACATCGGATCTGATAGAAATAATATTCGAATTAGGTTTTTTTGGGGAATCGTATTGGAAAAGGGACCCTTTTAACATGGATGATACCAGGCCCATATAAAGATAATTAGAATTTTTTGACGAATAAACAATTGGATGTTTTTATTAAACAACTTAAATACATACAAAGGATTAAATAAAGAAAAATTAATTTTAGTCTTACAATTTAAGTTTTAAATTATATTCTAACATTTTATTTATTTATTAAACATTTTATTTATTAACTTAAAATATTACAATAAAATTCTGCGTATTTGGGTGGTATCCATTTTTCCTGAACCGTTGCGGTTAAATCTTTTATTTATAGGATGAAAATATGTTCTATCGTTACTGATATGAATTTTTTCTTTCTTGAAACAGATTCCTTAAAGTAGGTCATACCCAAAGTGCTGGAAACTTATATATATATATATATATATAT
>UELV01166824.1:0-12161 GCA_900490015.1 Megastigmus stigmatizans | reverse complement strand
CCAGCTGATCCAAGCTGTATTTCGCTATGTTACAATGACAAAGAGAACTTCGCGAGTAACGTTCCGTATAAGGAAGCAATTGGGTGTTTAATGTTTCTCGCAACAGTAACTCGCCCGGACATCGCGTTTTCAGTGGGAGTTTTGAGTCGTTTTTCCGATAAGCCTACAACAGCCCATTGGAACGCGGTAAAAAGACTTATAAAATATATTAAGGGAACAATAAGCTATAGTTTAGTTTACTCTCGGATTAATGATTGTTCAAACGTTGTGTGTTTTAGTGACGCTGATTACGCGAGTGACCCTATTACTCGAAAATCGGTTTCTGGTTTTATTTTAAAATTAGGTAATAGTACAATTTCGTGGGGATCTCGGAAGCAGAGCACGATTGCACTTTCTACAACTGAAGCCGAATTCATGGCCGCTTGCTCTGCAACGCAAGAAATCATTTGGACAAAACAATTGATCCACAGCTTGATACACATTGACAATAATTTAAAAATTCCCGAATTGTTTATAGATAATCAAAGCACTATACATCTCATTAAGGATCAAAGGTGCCACTGTAAAACTAAGCATATAGATATTAAATTTAAATTTATAAGAGAGCATTATAATAATGGATTATTCATCATTGGATATGTTGACTCAAAGAATCAACAAGCTGACATTTTAACAAAAGCTCTGGCAACCAAACCCTTCGAATACTTAACAGATGCAATTAAAATGTGTACCTTTGATTAAACAAAGTCGCATGCTGTGCTTCCTAAGTGGAAGTGTTAAGATATAGAAATCACATGCATGCACATCTACACGAGGTATATGAACGCGCCCTCTATCGAAGGTTAGGTTTCGTTGTGCCCTCGTCGAATCTACTGATTCGAGCTCTCTATGTAACGCGCTGGCGAGCCCGCGCAGATAGATACGTTTTGTACCGCGCCAGAGCACGACGCTCTCGACTCACTCTCCGCTTATATGTAACTACACGATTAACTACATAAAATAAAGTGCTTGTGATATAATTACTTTCACTGATTTAACCCTTGAATATATATTATATTGATCTTGACATTTAAGATTTACCTTACACTTCATCAGTCTTATAATAACAAGTAAATTGTATTCAGTCTTTCTGTGATATCACAGGCGTACTAACTTATGTTAAAAATACAAATAAACAAAATTACAAAAGCAGTCGATATCTATCTTACAAAACATTTAAAATTTAAAAGAAACATTTACTCAATCCAATCATTTATATCACACTCACACTAATAAATACACTCACAGTTTAAAAACGTTGCATAGGGGACAAGACAAAATAAGTTAACATAAACTCATCTGTTTGTCCCTATTGCGAGGTACAAGTCTTGATTTTTGTGTTTAGTAGTCCTAAGTTTATTACATTCTTAGTTTCTGGGTAACTATAGGAATCGATTTCAAGGAGGTGTTTTAGGACAGCTGTCTTAAATCCGCGCAAAGATAGAAGGTTGCGCAGATTGTCTGGAAGAGAGTTCCAAAAGCGCGCACACTGAACCTGGAAAGATCGCATACCAGTTTCCATGTGCACTCTTGGCACTGAGAGTTCTTGTGCAACACCCCTGCTAGTGCTCCTGGGCTGGTGTTTATGGATAAATGCCGCTAAATAAGTTGATTCATTGAGCCGAAGGATTTTATACATAAGGATGGGGGCTAAATGCATCCTCATACTGTCAACACGCAACCAGCTCAATTGCTTTCTATAGGGGGTGATGTGCTCATCCCTCCTAACACCGTATATAAATCGCATACATGTTTTATTCTGTCTCTGTAATCGTGTTTTTTGCTCGCTGGACGCGTCAAGACACACTACAGCGCAGTAGTCGACTACTTAGTCTTGATCAAGATGCCTTCTGCGTAAAGTCAGCCTTCTGCGTAAAGTCTCGGCGGTACATGCCCTTATAAACCGCAAGCTATAAAGGTCTTTATTTACTTTTTTAGTTAACTATCGACGTACAGTTTCCACGTTAATTTGCTATCTAGTGTAACACTGAGAGTCACGATGGTATTGCAAAAAGGCACAACCACTACACCCGTTATGTCAATATCTGGCTATCCCACTTTAACTAAATCATTAATATACTTTCTAGAACCATATAAAATTGCTTTGAACTTGCTAGTATCGATACGGAGGAACAAGCGAACTATGCTCTCCAGAAGTTTATCTGCAGGCATTTGCAAATAAAGCTGGAGGTCATCGGTATATAATATGTGCTTGATCACTCCACGATCAAAGAGGCCTTTAAGTTCATAGATGAAGAGACTGAAGAGCAAAGGACCGAGCGCCGACCTCTGTGACACACTCTTGTTAGTCTCAACCTTCGCACAACAGCTATTGCTTTTAGATAATTCACGTTGAGTACGCCCCTGTAAATAAGCTTTCATCCACAGGAGTGCAAACCTCGAGATCCCGATATCGCGTAATTTGCTCAATAGCCTCGAAGGAGACTTAGTGCCAAACGCCTTGCTAATGTCAAAAAGCAACAACAAGGTGATCATACTTTTATAAATGTCTATACGTATGTCATCGGTCAGCTTCACAGGGTTGTCTAAGTACTTTGATGGTGTCTGAACCCTGCCTGTAAAAGATCGAGAATATCGGCCCTGGAGGCAGAACTGGTGATTTGATAGTGTGCAATCTTTTCGAGTAGTAATCTTTTTTAAAGTCCCTAACTGTACCTGCTTCCAGTTACCTGGAAAAATACGATGAGCAAAGAAGGAGTTAAATAAATGACTTTATATAATTCCCTAACACTGGCAGAGACTTCACTAAAACACTTTGTGGACTGTCATCCACACCCATCACCTGTGTCGAAAATGTGATATGGCGAGAACCACATTTGGAAACGTAACTAGGGTGAAATGAAAAGCCGTCATCATACATTATCTATGTTCGCGTTGGGTGCGACTGACACATCTGCAAAGTGAGAGTTAAGCTCGCCCAGGGTGAAACCATGTAACTCCTTCTTGCACTTGGGCAGGAGGTAGAGGTTACGCATTTCACATTAAATATCCTTTTTGCGATCAATAGCGTCAGATATTTGATCACTAAGATAGGAGGTACGCTCCTGGTCCATGCGCACCTCGACCTCGTTGCGCGAACAGAGAAACTCATCCAAAAGCGCAGCACTCCCGATCCTTTTATACGATCGATGCGTTGCGTTGCATTTGTCAATGAGTAGTTGAAGCTCAGTGCCGGCCCATGGAGCTTTACCTCTACGAGGAATTACAGTTTTCAACGGTACAAATACATTTATAGCTTCCATGAGATGAACACTAAGATCTTAAAGCGCCCCATCTATGTAAGTCAGATTCTAAGGTACGTGGGTCAACAGACGACCAGTCACAGCGGCTCAAGAATTCATTAATATCATCCGAGTTAATCTTATGATAGCTTCGACAAGTAAATGTTTCTTTTGGTCAAGATAAAACTTGAAGATCGATCGTAACATCTATGACATTATGCCTACTGTGTAAAGGCATCATATTGTTCCTAAAGTCTAATAAGGTATCGGTGTCGTCTACAGGCATAATGTCGACCATCAGCTAGTCGCCGAACAAACTCCGCATCCGCAGTCATTGATAGCAAATCTGCATTCAGATCACCCATAATAAGCTTATGGCTATAACCACCACAAAACTCTCTCAAAGAACTAAGAAAGTCAGGACCACTATGAAATGCTATATCAGGAGGGCGATTAATAACCTCTACAAGAATTGGTTTATTCACTATGGCTAAGACCGCACGGCGCAAATAAAATACATCGAAATAGAATAATAAATAGTACTACCATTAAGGCACCAGTTTTCGAACACTTTAAGGTTTGCACCGTCGTATTAACATCATAAAAATATAAATATTGAATAAATTAATAACATTTTTGTTTTATATTATAAAGAAATGCTTTCTCTGTAATTTTGTGCAAAGAAAGGTGAAAAACTAAATGAATTAAAAATAAGTTATTAAAGACGATAAGGCGGAACCAGTTTTCGAATACTCCGCGTAAGACGTTAAGGTGAATTCTACAATGTCTTGACCTGTTTAAACCTTTTTAAGAAATTTAAAAAAAGCGTTTTATTTT
Organism: Megastigmus stigmatizans; assembly: GCA_900490015.1. Taxonomy (NCBI): domain Eukaryota; kingdom Metazoa; phylum Arthropoda; class Insecta; order Hymenoptera; family Megastigmidae; genus Megastigmus; species Megastigmus stigmatizans. Next base: position 8,043 of record UELV01166824.1, on the reverse strand, counting down.
TATTTTTCATTTTTTTGCGTTTTTTTTCTTCTCTTCTTCTTTCTCTTGTTTAATTTTACGTTTCATCGATCTTTCATTTTTTCTGTCCTCTTTTTCTTCTTCTGCTTTATATTTGTCATCATGTAACTTTTTATGAAACGCTCGCCACTCATTTGAAGTTACTACCACAGGAATCTGATTTTTTCTCCTCTTTTTGGTAGAATTGTCTACTTTATTTTGAGGCCATATTAGACACTTTTTGAATGGCAAAGGAATACATTAATCCTTATCTAAAATTTTAACATATAGTTTGCATTATATTCATCTTTCTAATATTAAAATCATAATATAAAACATTATTTTGCTTATAACAGGAACGCATATAGAGGCAAAATAAAAACTTTATTGTTGCAACGTTTCGAGGGTGTACAACCTATACCCTCCTCCTGAGGGTTAATAGACTTATACACTAATGCATCATTTAAGTCTGAAGATGAGGTTATAGGTTGTATGGAAAGCGTTGCAACAATAAAGTTTTTATTTTGTCTCTATATGCATTCCATGAAGATTAATTTAGCCTTAGCACCTGTTATAGCATAATAAATGAACAATAGAATCAATTATTAGTTTATATCATTATTTCACTTACTCGTATTGTTATGTTGACTACATCCTGCACATTTGGACAGCAATTTTCAGTGTCTGATTCTGCTTGGAAATAATTAACATCATTCGAATAATTTTCATTAGCAGAATGATTTTCTCTTAAGTTTTCTACAAAATTTTCATTAGATTCATTAGTTGTATCTTTCTTTATTGATCTATCTCCCTCCATCACCCGCACTGTCTTGTCATCGAGTGATATGGTGATTGGACACGAATAAAAATCATCAGAAGTAGTTAAGTATACATGTGATGTATCCACTGTATCAATGCTTATACTATTCGGTTTTAATAAAACTTCTTGCAATGGATTTTCTTCTAAGCTTACAACTATAGGAACTTCATGACTTAAATTTTCTACAGTATCCTACTAAATACATGACATTCATTAAAGAAAAATCATTAAAAAAAATAGTATATATTAAGGAAAGGATTAAGTAAAGATAACAAAGTGTCAGTATACGCAGGTATATTAAAAATATTTGCATAAAATGTTATACAAGTTAAGATAAGAATTAACTCTTAATTATATAAATCATAAAAGTCTATCATATAAATCTTAAGCATGTACAAAATCTGTCATATAAATCCTAATTGTATATAGTCTTAATTGTAAATAATCCTAATTATAAATAATTTATAATAATTGTATAAATTTAGTGTAAATAGTTAAAAAAGTAGTTCATATGAGCTACATTTACATTTATATAACTGTTGAAAGAAATTAAAATGTACATTTTATAAATGTAAAATAGATGTAATAGGTGTAGTTATAAAAAATTAATGTACCACGTGTGTTGCTTCTTCTTACCCATCCTTCTCTGCTATATACGTTTCTCCATGAACAACTTTTAGCTAAACGTAGATTAGATTACGATCACAGTCTTTTCCTCTCCAAACACCTGTTTAAATTGCTCCAAAGTATCTGGATTTATATATTTTTCAATCATCTGAATTTCTGCTTTCTATTTTTCTCTTACAATATTTTCTATTGTTTCTGAATCCACATATGATTTAAGGAGCTTTGAATAATCAATAGATTCAGCAGAAAAAGAACCCACAAGCTTTGAAGCCATTCTTTAATAATTTATTAGCATCGAGCATTTCGATAGACTCTTTTAACAGAGGTGCAAAATGAGCATTATCGATGGCAGCTCCACCATAATTCATTCTCCAATTGGTGACAACTTTGCACCAATTTAATTTGAAAGGATGGAACACTGACACATCCATCGGTTGGGGCAAATGTTTAGCATTTGAATATAATGCTATTAATTCGATTTGATGTTCAACACAGAAGTTGCTTAGAGCCATAGTTAAATGTGACGAGTGACCATCAACAAAAAGTATTACTGGAAAAGGTATATGATTATCTGCGCACCGTCTATAAAATGTGCCTGTAACATACCTTTAAGAAATCTTTCAATTTCAAATCAACACGATATATGTATAAAGGCGTATATCAAGGAAAGTAGTATAGCTGTATACATTTGTACATATACGGAGAAAAGTATTGCTGTAAAAATTGCTATATATTTGGACTAATGGCTAGATATACTCGAATTGTGGTAGTTTTTGTAATTTATTTAGAAATTATTGATACATATATGTATAATAATTTTAGCAAAAACAATCGAATAACTATTACGAAGTTCATAGTAAAAATTTAAATGTGATAATATTTAGGATATATGTTGAAATAATTGCAGAAGATTAGTAGATATTTTGCTATGTAACATAACAAAAATTTGTATCAATATAATAAAAAATATGATTTTCAATTTTTTACTTAAGAACATAGTAAAAATTGCATCGCGCTTTTAAAGTATTAGTATATTTTATAACGTATTATTCGTATAACTGTTTGTATATTTCAAAGGAAAAGAGATTAGTTAAAAAGTGCGACTGAAAGATATAGATTTCAGTCTCTCTATCAACGTTATAGACTTCTCTCTCGCTCTCATACGCTTATATGAATTCCGCGTACCAGCGACCACTTCTGAGCCTGCTCCTCGCATGTTTGTGTTTACCGACCACGGCACATCGAACGGCGTTTGTTTATATACTAGAATATATTTGCTATTCAATTTACAAGTGGTTCTATTGGGATAACTGATTTGGCACGTGGTGAAGTATAGTATGTCGATTATATCTCTGTACAGATAGCGCTCTGAAATTCGGACAAACTCGCAAGTGACAAGAATTTCCCTTGGTTAGTATATAAGAAAATTTAGTATGAGTAATTATTATGCGAAATTGTATGTAAGATTATTGTGATCGATAAAATAGGTTATATATATGCGATGAAAATATTTAGGTTAGATTTATATAATATAAATGTTATTGCGAGCGTTCCCATATATAAATTGAATTACCATATAAAAAACTATCATGTATATACTAATATCATATATCAGCAGCACCTTCAAGCTTCACAGAAAATACGTATAATTTGGAATATAATTTGAATTAGCTGTTTTATTTTCAAGGTGGGACTATATAAATATTGTTATTTATTATTACAGACTTTGATAATGGTTGAAGATGAAATTTTACAATGTTACATAGTAAAATACATGAACGACTCTAGCTTTCTTTGTTAGAACATGCGTTGTTAGTATTTATTATTAGGTGCACAACTTTGCTTCCGCCGATTTTTTCGAAAATTTGAGGCTTTATTCTGAAAAAGTGATTAGCTGTTTATGATTCAAAGTACTGTCCGTCACTAGCCACTACTTTTTGCCATCTTTCGGGCAATTGTCGGATACCATCTCGAAAAAACGATGCGTCTCTTGAGGCTGCAGCCATCTATCGAAAAACGGCGGAAGCAAAGTTGTACACCTAATATATTTCCATTTTACTAATGTTTCTTGCAATAATTAGTAGACTTCGAGTCTGTCTTATAATGTCCATAGATTATAGCAATAATTTTCTAGTAGTATTTACTACACTGTTTTCTCCGTGTATAAGTAAAAAAATACATACTCGTAAAAGGAGTTTTTAATTGACAGATCAGGATGTCCTTTCAAAAAAGAACGATACCTTAATCATTAATCAATTTCTGTAAGCTACCTAATAACTGATCCTTTGATATAGAAATCCTGCTGCACTTAATTTTTTGGTCCAAAAAGCCAACAAATTCTCCTTTTCAATGCTCAGAACAGTGGCTGGACCTGGTTTAGCTTCAGGAGTGTATCTTCAAATATTTTCTTCCTATACCAATTTCTCACTACCATAAATTTTCAAAGTATGTACATACTTAGTGTTGAGAACCTCAAAATTTAATATATAAACACCGAAATGTAATGAAACATTTTATAAAAAATTACTGCTCAATGTTTTATTCTGTTACTGCTTAATAATTAAATTAAACAATTTTTACTTTATATCATTACGTTTATCTACATTTATAATCATTGTTATTGCTTTTAATCTACTCTTCAACATACCAAAAATACTCCAAAACAGTGTACGAAAATTGTTTTCCCGTAAGAAATGCGGAACCAGTAATCGAACATCTATTTTTTATAATAAAAGTAATCAATTCGACTAATAAACCTATTCATTAATATTCAGTAAGTATTTAATAAATCGAATTGATTAAAATTACCTCTAATCTTATCTCCTGGCGTGAATAACGACTGCTTTCGCTGTACATGCTTTCTTACGCCTGCTGCTAAAAAATGGCGGATATTCACCTCTTCAACGAATGGTCCAACTTACAAATCTTGAAGGTTACATTTAAGTTCTTCATATTTGTAGTAGTTTTATGCGTTCCCTATTGATATTTATAGAGGAGATCCGCAGGCATCATTCTTTTTAGAATTTTTAAGGAGTTCTGCATTAAAATACGCGACTATTTTTTGTGTATGTACGCTGAAAAACAATTTTTTTTAATTGACGATTTTCTTTTGCTTAAGGTTACAAACAAACCCAAATAGCATGAAATATTTCTGTAATATTTCTGTAATATTGCAGATTAAGATTCAGAATATTACACAAATATTTCTATAAAATATTACTCAAATATGTATATGTCCACCTAGGACATAAACTTGAAATATTTCTTGAAATATTTAAGGAACATTTCAGTAATGTTATTAACAGTTATATTCAAAACAATTTTATATTTCATGTTAATGTTTCGTATGAGCAAACATTTCATGAAATATTTCATAAATATATCTCGAATATTGCATGAAATATTTCATACTTAATATTATAAGTATTTCATACATATTTTACACTAGAAAATGACATTTCAATAAATATTTCTGAAATATTTATGAATCACTCCATGTAATATTTAATAAATTGTTTCTGAAATATTTCTGCAAGCTTACCGGCACTGTTATGCACACATTGGCATTAATTATCATAGAAATTTTGTCACGCTTTTTACCGGATTTTTCCGCACGGAAAAAGATTACAATAATATTGTTTTTTTTTATGTATTACAAAAATTATTCTAGACATTTTTATTAAAAAATTCATGTACATTTTTTGTATTAATACTTAATTATAAGTAAATTTAAAAACAAACTATAACTATCAAATGTTTATCAGAAACTATTTTTAATTTTCTTCAGTTCCAGTTGACAAGCCCTTAACGGATATTAACGTCTATTACACAGGCCCACAAACAAACAAAAAATAACCTGAACTGGAGTTCAGATCACTTTATTCCTACGTATTTTGCCCTTCTAAACACGAATTTTAAATAAAAACTAGGGATCGTCCTGCGTATTTTCGAGATAACTAAAAAAAACGAATTTCGAGATATTTTAAATTACAAAGCTAAAAATATTTTCGTTATTTTAGCATTGGTATTATGAAGTACTCAACACACCCTTTAAAATTCATTTTTAATCACCTCCATACGATTTTTCGTCTCCGAGATATGCCAATTGAAATTTCACGAGCATTCAAAACCATATTTGCATGTTCAATTTATTTGCTCTTGAAATACGTTTTGTAGCTTTAAATCGGCATATCTCGGAAACGAATGATCATATGGAGGTAATAAAAAATGAATTTTGAAGGGTGCGTTGAGTACTTCATAATACCACTTGCTAAAATAATGTAAAAAAATTTCAACTTCGTAATTCAAGATATCTCGAAATTCGTTTTTTTTTAAATTATCTCGAAAATACGCAAGGCGACCCCTATTTTTTATTTCAAATTTTTTATTTCGTAGAAATAAAGTGGTCTCAACTCCAGTTAAGGGTACTTTTTTATTGGCTCGTGTTATTAATGGGTTAAATGGTAAACGCTATGAAATATTATTACTTTTGAAAATAATTACGGTTTTGTTAGAAAATTATGTAACAAAAATACATAATTTGTTACGTAAAAAATTCGAACGTGTTGTCACGTAATTTTAATACGTATGTTACGTATTGATATATTATCATACTTAAAATTACGATAGAAAATTCTTATATTTTAGTTCCTACTTTGCTAGGAAAATTTTTCCCAATTTCCAGAGCTGTTTTTCTCTCTTTTTGAAGGAAAAACGCTGGGCTAAAAATAAGCCACTTAAGGAATGCACATAAAAACGGGACGCGCAGCAAAATTTCTAACGGTCCTTTTTCCACCTGCTATGACTTTCTAACTTTGACCCTTAAATGAAACTAAGAAAATTCAATGTTATATATAAGACGAATTCCCGAGCCTTTTACCTTTTTTATGCATTACCTTATTAACAATCAATTTTGTACTTAAGAAAATATTATATACACTAACTCTACAATAAATAGCATATAGTTATGTGCAAAGTTATACAATTTCTATACAATAATTATATTTAGTTAGTAAATATAATAATTATTAACAACGAATGAGTTAAGTACGTATTCTATATTTTTATATATACTGCGACTATATAAAAAATTTAAAATTAAATTGTAAGTTAATGCTATTGTAATTTCTTTCGCAAAAGTATATTATTTTATTGTAATCTTAATTATTATGCAATAATATTTAGCGAAATGTAATTTGTTATACTTATTTAGATAAGAAAATCTTAGCTTAGAAAATCTTCGTTAGAAGGAGATAGAGAGAGGTTTTCCTCTTCAAATGAACAGTTACGCCCAGCTGCTAGGGTAAGTTGTAGGGGTAAGGGAAGAAAAGCGTCTCTCCCTACCACTCACACTCTCACCCGAGATGCATCTTCCTCCAATGTTGCGCAAGAGTAGGGATTAGCGTTTTACTATTCGTAGCTGGACCTTTTTCTTTGGCTCACTCTAACACACTGTCAAGGAATAGAAAAAAAGAAAGAATGTAAATTAAGGGCACCAACCCGAATTCTTACTGTCTAACAGCTTCCCTTACTTTGTTCTAGTTTTCTCGTCCTATTTACCCAATATATATGGATTTAACATAAATAGAGCACAAGGAACTTAAGAATCCTTTTCTGGTTTACCGGAGTGACTTGGGCAGCAGTCTCACCCGCTATAAGCAAAGCAAAATCTACCAGATTGACGGAGCCCAAAGTCAGAACGACTAGTCAAGCTTGACAAAGTCTGCCAGACTGTAGAAGCCCATAGTCAGAACGATTAACAAGCTTAGCGAAGCTTGTAATTTTTGGAAGATTAATAAATTAAGGTGAATTATACTTTCATTTCTTTTATTTTTCATTTCCCTAAATTCAAATAATATTTAAATACGGACTTTGATTTAAGAAGGCTTTAACCTTATAAAAATAAAATCACTAAAACATTACGAGTTTTTAGCTCAAGAAGGCTTTGCCCTTAAAGTAATTACAAGCTTTGACGCTTAGAAATATTTTTATTTTTATTTGATTTATGAATTTTTTTCTATGGTCACCCATCCAAGTACAGACCATGTCGAACTCTGTTTAACTTCATCGATTTATTGCCGATACATTTTTTCTTTATACCACAATGCACTCTTGTAGTCATCATCCTTACTTTTATTCTTACTTTTTTAGTCGAAGACTTATAGAGATGTACGAATGGCTCAAAAAGTGAATACGTCTATAGTAGAAATCTAATTACCCGATTAGGAAATGTATAAGGATGAAATAAGGTCCTGCTTTTCGTACGGAATTTAAAGTTGATACATTTTAAAGGTAAAACTTGATAATTTAAAAGGATGTACACACGGAAATAAGACTGGGGGAGCGGTTGCCCCAACTGGTGTTGTTGTTAGTCAACGCGTACGGCGAGCTGATTGCCCTTCAAACGGGAGAGCAGTTCAATTTTTTCTGGAAGAACCATTCGCCCATGCTATTCGCTCCGTGCATGACTAGACGCGTCATCTGGTAGCACAAATTGATGAACAGCGGACAGTCCTAGTGTATTAAGTATTATGTAAATTTAAAGAAAAATGTAAATATAAATTATTTATTGTTGTACGAGTATTAAAAGCAGTCTTAAC